>JAJOOD010002591.1:0-68806 GCA_029582525.1 Solanum tacnaense
AGTAATGATTTTTCCTCTTCTAATTTTCTATTCTTGTTCTTTCTCTTTTTTTTTTCCCTCTCCTGAAATGAAAGAAGAATGGGGTTTAAATAGGTGTGGAGCATTAAACCCCCCACTCTTCTTGAAAACTTAAGAGCCAATGCATGCATTGGACTCTTTGTTTTCCCAAGGTGCCACCCAAGATGACCAATTGAGTTTCCTTTTTTTCTTTTTTCAAGATAAAATTAATTAAAAGACTACGATGCCCTTTTAGATGACCCATTTCTTTTATTCATTAATTGAATAATAGCTAAATGGGTCATCTGAAAATTTAGAATAGGCCCAAAATGTCATTTTGGATGACCCATTTCTTTTACTCATTAATTGAATAATAGCTAAATGGGCCATCTGAAAATTTTAAAATAGGCCCAAAATTGATCAAGACCCAAAAATCAGAAGAAAATCAGTCCACTAACACAAAATCTAAACTATTGTGAAGATCAAACACAACAAATAGGGCAGAAAAATAAAAATAAGAAATAAAAACAAAATTAAAAGAATAAAAAGAATAAAACTCAAGCAACAACTTAAACATGAACTTGAAGAACACTAACAAACCAATACAAATCCGGCATCAAAACAACTTATATGGTTTAAAAAAATGTGTTAATGACGGATTTGGTTAGAGGATGAGAGGGGGAAATGGTTGACATAAATTTTTGGACGATTGGAGGTTGCCGGAAAATTCCTTTTTGACGGATTTTGGACATAAACTTTACATCAAAGGATAGCCCTTGAAGAGCTCTACACTTTTATGTAAAGGATATAGGACCGAAACTTCGTAAATCTAAAGAAAAAGGTGAATATTTATGTTTGGTTTTTCTTAGATCTACGGAGTTTGGCTATGAATATGAATGAATGGTTTGCAGATTTGTGTAGAGGAGGATGAAAGGAAGAAGTGGTAAAAATTTAAAGATTTTTCCGGCCAAGGGGTGGTGGCCGGCGGCGGCAATGGCGGCGGTGGCGGTGGCCGGCCGGCGGCAGGTGGAACCAAAGGGGAGAAAAAATAAAAAAAATGGCAATAAAAGCTTGCTTTTGGGGTTTTGTATTTTTGGTAGGGTCCCATAAGAACCCTTGGATCAAAAAATCATGGATGGTTGACATTTAATCTTGACCATTCTATTGGACCGGGTCAAAATTGATTGGGCCATCAGAATTTGGTCTAAATTAACCCAATTCAATCAAAAATTGGGTCATTTGGGCCAATTAAAAAATAATATAAACAAAGACAAAATTACCCAAAATACAAAACAAAAAATATAAGACCTTACTATATATTGTAGGAGTAAAATAAACACGTCAAAAATTAGGTGTTCACAGCATGCCCCTCTGTGCTTGGAAACATGAAGAGTTTTCAAGCGAAGAAAGTGAACGAAGTGGCTAATTTTTTATTGTGCAAACTCCGTTGAAGCCATTTTAAAAAAGATGACCGAACCTTGTTTCAGAGGTTGCCTACATATCCTTGATTAAAAGGAAATCAGGTTAGTGTAGTTCGAGAAACTTTGATAGCTGAAACTACCAGAAATTGCGATCAAAAGATTGTTTCACATTGCTTGTCATCATCTACTGTCTATAATTACAAAGAAGAGAGCTAGAGAACTATGCCTCTCTACATTATAAGAGTTACAAGATCCCTACTTGATGTTTTTTCTTAGGGTCTCGTCTTGATCTTCGACTTGCTCTGTGCGTAATATTTGATATTGATCTTCATGCTCTCTTGGCGGTTGGTGAATCATTCTCAGGTGGCTGTTTTAAACTTGAGTTGGCGGTTGAAACTCAAAACTCAAGAACCTAAAAAGGATGTGTTTCTTTTAGGGAAGAAAAAAAAGAATCTTGAACTACTAGGACGTATAACCCTAGAAAGAAAAGGAGAAGTGGGGTGTGTTTCCCTGAGAGTTCCCAATAAGACGTATTGTCTTTATGGATTGTCCTAAGATTGGGTGTATCCCCAAAACGTGAATATGGCGTGTATAACCCATGAATGCTGGTGCGTATTGCCCAGGATATGCATATGGTGCATATTGCCCATGAATAGAGAATTGATGCGTATTGCATGTGAATAAGGACTGGTGCGTATTGCACATGGAAGAAGACTAGTGTGTTTCGCACATGAATGCAATATCTATGTGTATTGCATGTGATTTGGATTGGTACGTCTTGCTCATGAAAGAAAGACTGGTACGTTTTGCACGTGAATAAAGGATGCGTGCGTAGTTGCACGAAATTCAGATTGGTGCGTATTGCACTAAATTCAGATTGGTGTGTATTGCACATGAATAATGGATGGTGCGTAATGCACATAAATAAGGAACGTGTGCATATTGTACGAAATTTAGAGTGGTGCGTATTGCCCGAAGCTCTTGAATTGAGAGGCAAGAATGAGAATAGCATGAGATGAAACAATAAACATGTGAAGACTTTGGAGAACTTCCTTTTTGTGATGTTTCATTTTGACTTGTAATTCCATATTTTCTTTTGTTCCTGTGTTGAGCAAAAGAAAGAGAAAATTGTTAGTTTAAAACGGTGGTTGGTTTGTGGCCTTGATGCTCCGATGACTTGACCATACTCCTGACTAATTTCTCCAACTCCACTCCAAATTCTTGGTTGAACAACCTTTGAAGCTTCCTCTTTGTCAATTCAGGGGCCTTGATCTTTTTGGTACTACCAAATTTCATGGTGAGACTAATGTTCCAAAGGATGAATTTTTTTGTTGAATATTTTTCATGACTTAAGAGACTATATCGTGTTCCTTCACGAGTTTTCAGTGAAGATTTAAGGCGTTTTTAGTCCTTGCTCGATGGCATGTCAACGGATACTTAGCTTTACTTCTGGGAACCCGTAGCAGGCTTTGCAATCTTTTACCTTATTTTGTCAGGAGATTATACCGAAAAGACTAGAAAAATATCAGACTTAATAGTGTGAAAGATTGGATCAAGAAAGACTATAAACTTAAGGAAGGGCATTCCCTTTTGAAGAAAATGAGAAAGAGAACTTATCTGGGGGCATATGTCGACTTTGAGTGAACCATGACATGCACTTTGGACTTGACCTCGAATCCGCTTGAGTTGTCTAATTCTCAAAATCTGAACCATTATCCATTTATAACTGATCTATGTATTCTTCATGTAAAGGTATCGAGAAATGGTGATCTTTGCAGAATTCTCCCAACTAGTCATTTTCATGATGTTCTCTTCTTTTATCTTAAGGTGCCCCGCAAGGGTTTTCACCGATAAGATTTTCTCTATTGTCGTCTTATGGTGCCTATAAAGGTTTTCACCGATAAGACTTTCTCTTTTTTTTTTTTTTTACTCGACGAAGTTGTCTTTGATGATCAATTGTCCGTGCAAGACACATCGAATCTATCGTTCTCAGAATTGATCAAAATGTTGGTAGCTAGAATAAAATCAAAAACGGAATCAATTTGACTCTATTCTATCAAAAAAGAAAAAGAATGCCCCAGTTTTCTATAGATACTGGAATATTGATTTTTTTTTTGGTATGACCGAACCCCAAGGGGTTGCCTACGTTTCCTTTCGGAATCAGGTCAAACGTAGTTCAAATTTTCAAAGAGAGGTTTTTTTGGATTTTTTTTCTTCTTTTTAAAAGAGATGCCTTTGTTCTCTCAGCCACAAACTTGTCACAGTATCTTAGAACGCATTAGATGTAGTATCTTTTGACTGCGTCCGCATTAACAATTATGCTTGTGATTTTTCCCTCCACATCAGTAAGGTGTAAGGCTCCTTTGGACAACACTTCCTTGATAAGATATGGACCTTGTCAATTTGGGGCAAACTTTCCCTTGGCCTCTTCTTGGTGCGGGAGAATGCGCTTTAAAACCAGTTGACCTACTTCAAAGTGTCTTGGGTGCACCTTTTTATTGTATGCACGAGCCATCCTTTGCTGATAAAGCTGACCAAAACAGACGGCCGTCAATTGCTTCTCATCTATTAATGTGAGCTGCTCTAGTCGGGTTTTGACCCATTCAGTATCTTCAATTTCAACCTCGACAATAATTCGAAGAGATGGAATTTCAACTTCCGCTGGTATCACAGCCTCAGTCCCATACACCAACAAATAAGGAGTTGAACCAATCGAGGTGCGCACTGTTGTGCGATATCCTAAAAGTGCAAAAGGCAGCTTCTCATGCCATTGTCTAGTGCCCTGAACCATTTTCCTGAGAATCTTTTTGATATTCTTGTTGGCTGCCTCCACAGCTCCGTTGGCCTTTGGTCGGTATGGAGTAGAATTGTGATGCACAATTTTGAACTGCTCACATACCTCCTTCATCAAATTGCTATTAAGGTTTGCAGCATTATCTGTGATGATAGTTCTTGGGATACTAAAACGACAAATGATGTTTGAATGGACAAAATCCACGACCGCCTTCTTAGTGACTGCCTTGAAAGTGATTGCCTCTACCCATTTAGTAAAGTAATCAATTGCGACCAAAATGAATCGATGTCCATTAGAAGCTTTTGGCTCAATTGGTCCTATGACATCCATTCCCCATGCAACAAAGGGCCAAGGAGCGGCCACGGGGTGCAACTCTGAAGGAGGTGAATGAATGAGATCACCATGAATTTGACATTGATGACATTTTTTCACAAAGCGAAAGCAATCCCGTTCCATGGTAAGCCAATAATATCCTGCTCGGAGTATTTTTTTCACAAGGACATATCCATTCATGTGTGGTCCACATACCCCAACATGTACTTCATTCATGATCTTCTCAGCTTCTTCAACATCCACACATCTCAATAAGTTCAGATTCGGGGTGCGTTTATATAAAATTTCCCCGCTCAAAAAGAAACCACTAGCCAAACGTCTAATAGTTCTTTTTTGGCTTCCATTGGCATGTTCGGGACATTTCCCTGTTTGCAAGAAATTCCTGATGTCTAGGTACCACGGCTCACCATCTGATTCTGCTTCCACAGTTTACAATAGCCATGTTGGTCCCGAAGTTGAATCTCCAAGGGAGTAATACAAGTGTTTCCAGGATATGGAAGCATTGAGGCCAAAGTAGCCAAGGTATCTGCCAATTCATTATGAAATCTGGGGATGTATCTAAACTCGATGGACCTAAACCTTTTGCTAAGATCTTCCACACTTTGTTTGTAGGGAAGAAGCTTGAGGTCTCGAGTTTTCCATTCGCCCTGAGCTTGCCTAATAAGCAAATCAGAATCTCCCAACACAATCAATTCTTGCACACCCAAATCTATTGCCATATTTAGACCCATGATGCAAGCTTCATACTCTGTTGTGTTATTTGTACAGAAGAAACGAAGTCGAGCTGTTGCAGGGTTATGCTGTCCTGTGGGCGATATGAGAATTGCCCCAATCCCTGTGCCTTTTTTGTTGATTGCTCCATCAAAGTATAATTGTCAGGCCTGATTTTCATCTGGATCTACTTCTTCAACTCAGTTAATCTCTTCATCTGGAAAATATGTATCCAGTGGTTCGTAGTCGCCATCGACTGGATTCTCTGTCAAGTGGTCTGCCAGAGCTTGAGCTTTCATTGCCATTCGAGTGACATATATAATATCAAATTCAGTGAGCAAGATTTGCCATTTCGCGAGTCTGCCAGTTGGCATTGGCTTCTGAAAGATGTACTTCAAAGGATCCATCCTAGATATGAGGTAAGTTGTGTAGGACAAAAAGGTAATGCCTTAACTTTTGAGCTACCCAAGTTAGGGCGCAACATGTCCTTTCCAAGAGGGTGTACTTGACCTCATAACTAGTGAATTTCTTGCTCAAGTAGTAGATAGCTTGCTCCTTCTTGCCTGTGGAATTGTGTTGACCGAGAATGCACCCAAAGGAATTATCTGTCACTGAAAGATATAGAAAGAGAGGCCTATCAAGTTCAGGCGGGACCAATACGGGAGGTTTGGACAAATATTCCTTGATTTTTTCAAAAGCTTGTTGACAATCCTCCGTCCATCTGACAGTAGCATCCTTTTTCAAGAGTCTGAAAATTGGCTCACAAGTGGTTGTGAGTTGAGCAATAAACCCGCTGATGTAGTTCAACCTCCCAAGTAGACTCATGACTTTGATCTTATTTTTCGGGGGTGGCAAATCTCGAATGGCTTTTATTTTGGAAGGATCCAATTCTATACCCCTTCTACTGACAATAAAACCCAGAAGTTTTCCAGATGGAACTCCAAATGCACATTTTGCTGGATTAAGCTTGAGATCATATCTTCGCACTCTTTCAAAGAATTTTCTCACATCTTGCACATGGTCAGCTTGTGTTTTAGACTTGATGATTACGTCATCGACGTATACTTCAATTTCTTTATGCATCATGTCATGAAGCATGGTGGTCATAGCCCTCATGTAAGTTGCCCCAACATTTTTAAGGCCGAATGGCATGACCTTGTAGCAATAGGTTCTCCATGGAGTTATGAAAGCAGTTTTCTGAGCGTTCTCTTCGTCCATCAAGATTTGATGATACCCCGCATAACAATCCACAAAAGATTGAATTTCGTGTTTGGCACAATTATCAACTAGAATGTGGATATTGGGCAAGGGAAAGTTGTCTTTTGGACTAGCTTTGTTCAAATCCCGATAGTCAACACAAATTCTTGTCTTTCCATCCTTTTTCGGCACAGGAACAACATTTGCCAACCAAGTAGTGTAACGAATGGTTTGGATAACATTTGCATTTAGTTGTTTCATGATTTCTTCCTTGATTTTTTCACTCACGTCCGATTTGAATTTTCTTGTTTTTTGTTGGACGGGTGGAAAATCAGGATGAGTGGGCAACTTATGGACCACTAAATCAACACTCAAACCAGGCATATCATCATAGGACCAAGCAAACACATCTTTGTATTCAAACAAAAGTTGTATTATGGCATCCCTAATTTCCTTCTTGACATGAAGACTTATTTTTATTTCTTTGACTTCCTCATTAATTCCCAAATTGATGGCCTCGGTTTCACTAAGATTAGGCTTAGGTTTGTGCTCAAACTGTTCCAATTCCCTATTAATTTCCCTAAAAGCCTCTTCTTCATCATATTCAACCTCTCGACTCGGTGATTCAAGAATAAACAACTCTTTAAGATCTGGTAGTGAATTCCGCGTGCATGTCATGTTATCAAAGCCGACATTTACAGAATTGAAAAATGGAGAATAAGAATTAGGGGAGGGGAAAAGACAAAATTTTACTATGAAACTGGAATTTCATTTCATTGAAATAAAATAATAAAAAAAAGGATAGAAGGTTTGACATTAATATAGAATACTTTCAAATTTTCGGATCAAACCCTGACAAAAACAAAATACAAAAGAGTAGCAACACAAACTACCAAGACTCCTTCCTTATGGGGAAAAGAGTGGCTTCCCAGTTGCTTAGCTCAACACCTAAGCCCACGAGCTGCACATCGGCATGACTTGTACCTTCACCAACTTGAACCATGTTTACTTCACAAAATAATTGACTGAGATCCTGAATAACTTCTTCAATGTGTTCATGAGTAAAGAAAGCTTTCAGTTCTGGTCCCTGAGGCTTGATAAAGGAAGGAATGAGAGATATGGGGAATCGGTTGTGGAAGCGCCCAATCAGTCCTTTTGTGGTTCTTAGCCTTATCTTCATTTCTCTTGCTTTGTTTGTATCCGAGGCCAGAGGTGCCTTGGTTCCCTAAAAGAGTAATGGGATCCACAATTCCTTGCGAACATAGTCCCAAACCTTTCCCAGGTTGATAACCATATTTGAGCATTGTCGTTGCTACCATTGAAGAGGAAGAAGAGAGAAATGGTTGGATAATGGGGTCTCCTTCTCTCAAGTGATCGACTGATACGGCCTAAAAAGACTGGTAAACAACATAATCAGATCCTTCTTTTGCCTCAATGTATGGAATGAATGGATCTCTGTAAATAGGTAAATCATCTTCCCCATGCACAATGATTTCCTGATAGTTGTGTTCAAACTTAACAACTTGATGCAGAGTTGATGGGACCGCTCGAGCCATGTGGATCCATGGCCTTCCTAATAGAAAATTATAAGATGTGTCCATGTCCATTACTTGGAACACAATCATAAAGTCTATCGGTCCAATTGTCATGTTTAACTTGATTTCACCAATGGTATCCCGCCTTGAGCTGTCATAAGCTCGAACAAATATATTGCTGGGGTGAATTCTGTTAAGGTTAATTTCAAGCTTTGCAGCGTAGAGAGAGGACATATGTCTACCCCTGATCCCCCATCTATCATGACCCTCTTTACATAGTACCCTTCACATTTAACTGTAAGAAGCAAAGCTCTGTTGTGTCCAGCTCCCTCCGTAGGCAACTCATCATCAGTGAAAATGATGGTGTTCGACTCAAAGATGCGCTTGGCCATTCTCTCGAACTGATTTACCGTGGTCTCCTTCGATACATGTGCTTCATTCAAAATTTTATTCAACACACGATGATGTTCTTCTGAGTGCAAGAGTAGAGACAACAATGAAATTTGTGTCGCGGTTTTCTTCAATTGTTCTACAATAGAGTAATCTGGAACCTTAATATTTTTTAGAAACTCTTCTACTTCTTCCTCAGTGATTTCTTTCTTCAGTGGTACGTGGATGTTTTGAGTCATTTTCCCTTTTCTTAATTCTTCTGGAGAATAACATCTTCCAGAGCGTGTCAGCCCTCCTGCTTCATCAACCTCTTCAACAATCTCCTTTCCTCGGTAAACCACAACGATTTTTTTATAGTTCCAAGGGACAGCCTTTGAATCAGTTACCAGAAGTTGTTGGATACCTGCTCGAACTTCAATCCCCTTCAAAACCCCTGGGACACACAAAACTTTGGTATCAAGGTTGACACCTTCCACACTCAAAGATGCAACTGGTTTTGAACTCTTTATTGAATTGTCTTCCTCTCTGATCTTCCTAAACAACTTTCCCATTTTGCCAAGGAGTTTGTACTCTTGATCATCGCAGATCATACCCACTAAATTGTTTTGAGCTGGAAGTGGGTTATCAGTCACATTGGGAGCGTTTTGATCATCTGTCACAACGACCACTCCACGATCGATTAGCTTCTCTATCGCCCCCTTCAAGGTTCAACAATTATCAGTGCTGTGTCCTGGGGCCCCTGAATGATACTCACATCTTTCATTGGCCTGGAAACCTGGAGCAGTTGGATTCAAACGATGTGGTGGGATAGACCCGATCACTCTTATCTTTCTTAACTTTTGAAACAAGCTAGAGTATGACTCTCCCAATGGAGTGAATTTCCTTTTCTGTCCCTGCTCTTGAGCATAATTTTGCATAGGAGGAGGGTTGTAAGGGACATGATAGGGTGGTCGTTGTGGGTGAAGGTTTCCTTGAGTTGGGGCCCGAAAATGTGGGCGATTGGGAGGATGCACATATGACTGAGCATTGAAGACCGTGTATGGAGATGGAGATACTGGAAATTGAGGGACATAAGGGTAGTAATGCTTAGGATAGCTAGATTTTCCATGAAGTGGTGGGTAAGGACAATTAGAATTCCTTTGAGCATCCCTTGACCCTGATGCTAGCGAAGAAATTTACTCATTTCTTTTTCGATTCCCAAAACTTCCTGAACCACCTTGAATGGCCTGTGTGGTAGCTTTGATAGGATCACCGTGCCCGTCATACTTATCAAACTTAGGGGTTTTGAATCCAGGTGGCAAGTGGACATTTGGGGACATACACAAGTGTTTGAACACAACACTTTTGTGCCCTCCTATCCCTTGCATACTTTTCATGTGTTGCTCGATGCTTTTCATTTTCTTCAACATTTCCTCTTGCTCTGAGACTTGAGGGGGCCTCTCAACATCAATAGGGGAGCCGAATTGTACAGAGTTAGGGCCCCCGAATGCTATCCCAGGAGTATAGTATTGCTCTAGATGGATGGTGAACTGTCCCTCTTGAGCTGCTCTCTGCGTCATAGTTGGTTGTGGGAGAGTATAGACCGGTGCAGCTGTCGCGACAGTGGGATTATTCCTGAATGGCATTCCTTGAGGGCGTGTAGTTGATGGTCCGGCCCCACCAGGAATAGACGTTGGTGGTTCTTGGCCATTGGCCCAGGCTTGCCACAACTGTGCCATAACATGCCTCAATGTACGATTTTCTTCAACAGTGGCTGACTCTCTTGTCATTGAATCAACTGGAGTATCCACTGGGTTTACCACAGTTTCAGTATTGCTTGTCATTGATGCTCTTACCTTAGACCTGGTAAAGTACGGGTGTTCTGCCAGTTTACCACAAACCAACCACCAAAATCTTACTAAAGAGATGAATGAACAAACTTGTTAGGGGTTAGACATCAATCACACATTTGTTAATCACATAGTAACATGAGTTCAGAAGGCCATTGTCTCATCCCAGCTTTGTTTCGCTCATTGTCTTCCTTTTTTTTTTTAATGTTTTGATCGAACCCTTTGGAGGTTGCCTACGTATCATGTCGCCGCATGAATCAGATCAGTACGCAGTTCAGAAATTTAGACAACTCAACAACATTAATTTAGACAAGTGAAACCAAATCCTTTTATTCATTTCCAAAAACTTTAAGCAAAATGACAAAACCAATAGGTTTAAACACAACCATGATCAACATGATCTCTTTGAACACCGAACTTTAAACTGAAACACTGAGTCTTAAACAAAACAAGATAAAACAAACAAACAAACTAACTAAACAACTAAACTCTTCTTCAATCTTCATCATCTTTCTTGGGCTTTCTTTGTCCTCCTAAGGTCACGTACAAATTCAACAACACCTTCGCCAGATGCGGAACAACGGCCCGTGCTTGCTCAGCCACTTCTGGATCATTCATGCGACGATGATTTTTAATAACATAGGAGGTTTGTTCCGCCATCTGATGAACTTGACGCCTAGCCTTTCCCATAATTTCATAGCAGTTATTCAACCAAACCTGATGATCACCAAGATTGTTCCTTAAGAGGGCCTCTCGCTCCTCTGCTGCTTCAAGTTGATGGCGAAGTGTTGCTCTCTCAATGATCATTTGTCTTTGCCCCTCTTCGATATCGACACACTGACTGATTTTTCTTTTATGTTCTTCTAACTCTGCTTTAAGCTGATCATGTAAATGCATCCAACATGACCTTTCTTTCTCAAATCTCTCCTTCCGCCGCTTAAGTTCTCCCCTTTGGTAGTTCACGACTTCTTCAGATGCCACTAAGTCCCTCTTCAATCGAGAAATTTCAAAACTCTGCTCCTTTTTTATTTGTCGGGCCAAGTGAATTCTACTATCCAACTCTTCCTCTAAACAGGCTAATTTCCCCTCTGCATGTTTCAATTCCCCTTTCGCATCTTGTAACTCCACTGAATATTTCTTCCTCTTTGGACTTGAACTTCTTGCCGGGCAATGGTGGTTTTGGCCTTCTCCAACTCTTTTCCAACTGTCTTATGATGTGCTAGTCTTTTCTTTTTCTGCTGGATACTTCGGGAATGTCACCAAATGTTGTTGGATCACGGAACCACGATAAGTACCCAGACACCACTTTTCCTTTATCTTGCTCCACCACCATTTCACTTAGCTCAGAAATTATACTCCCAAACTAGATCTTCAGAATATCAGTGCTATCAAAGGCAAAACCTGGCGGGGTGTCAAATACAAATCTACTCATATCATCATTTGGTGGGATTTCTTGTACTCTAGCCAGCTGACGCATAACCCGAAGTTGGGCATAGGGTTGAACACCTCTAAACCCAATCAACACAAGAAACGAGATACCACTAGACATGCATATGACATCCTTAGCTGGGAACCAATAATAATTCCACACTATTTCATCAGATGTGATCACCGAAAGTTTCTCTTCACACGCTATAATTCCTTTTGGAAAATCGATTTTTGCTTCTCTTTCCTTATGGGAGGAAACATAATTACACCAGTCTGGAGTGAACCTGGGTGCACGATCATGGTGATAAAGATGCTTCAAAAACCATATTTGCAACAAGATGTTGCAGCCTTCAAAGTACATTTCCCCATTTATGCATTTAGTCAATGCACGGAACATATCTGCCAGGATTATAGGAATAATAGTAGGACTCTCCATTGTGGTCAACGCCTTCACCACCCCAGCCGGACGAATATCGATATGCTTGTCCCGTTTAGGGAAAACGATGAGCCCCAAAAATGCGACCATGAAGGCAAAACATCCATTCGCCTTCCAAGCCTCTTCACCCCCTTGGTTGCTAAGTTGGTTCCGATAGTTTTTAAATCCATCATTTTGGCCATAACTCTCGTATAGAAAGTCCAATGAAACCCACCAATTTTTCAAACTCTCCTTCTCTACTTGATTGATCTTGAGAAGTTCCAGGAACTTTTTGGCATCAACGTTCTTTGGAATTATAGGTTTTTTGTTGTGGAGATCAGCACCCCGAACACTGGACCCCTTCCCCATGAAGCTGGCGATTTCTTCCAGAGTTGGTGTCATCTCGAAGTCAGAAAATTGAAATACATTATTTTTTGAATCCCAAAAAGGAATCAATGCCTCAATCACATCCCTTCTAGGGTCAATCTCCATTAGATGCACTAGATGTCCCAAATGTTCTTTTACTCTCCTTTGCTCATGACTCCCTATGTCTGTTGACCATCGCCATAATTTCTTGGGTAGTGTGTCAACGATCATGAACTCTGGAATTCCTTCACTTCTAGGCCTTTTGGAACTTTGTCCTTTGGTCGGAGGTGTCATTTGTACCTTTGAATAGATTCCAATTAATGTTTTATGACAAACTCTAACCAAGGGAGGAAAGAAGAGTAAAAAAAAAATTATTAAAAAAAATCAAAATACCTCTTTAAACAAACATCGAACCCGAGAAGGGATGCCTACGTATCTCATTTTAGTGAGAAATAGGTGTGCGTAGTTAAAAAAAAAACTCACACTTGAAAGACTATCCCTTTTATTTCAACCTCTTTTATTATTATTATTATAATTTTTTTTTAATAAAATAAAAAATTGAAAGACGAAGCTATTATAAAGCTGGTCAACAATATAAAGGTCTTCTGAACAAATTATTTTCACGTAACAAATAAAATGAACATGTTGGTCTAGAGTGGGCACATATCTTAGATTTTCTTGGTCAAATGCAAATGATACAAATAAACGTAGCCTACTAGAGATAGTTTTTGCTAGGTTTAGCACTTTATTTGGAAGGTGTCTAGACTGACTTACTCAAGTGGACAACTCAAGCCGGGGAGGGTCAGCGTACCGATAGCAGATGTATTTCGGCTTAACTGGTGATCCAACCCCGCCTAACATATGTGACAAACCTAGAACCAGGAGTGTAATCGCACACTGACTCATCCTAGATAGAAGTGTCGTGGAGCGTATCCGCACATACAGTGTATAAAAAAATTCTAGAGATGCAGAGGGTGTGCGAGATGAGGCAATTTATATACAATTACACAATATCAAAACAACGAATCATTGAAATAGTGCAATTAGTCAACAAAATTTTTTTATCGAAATATTCAAAATAGCCAAATATAGTCAATGTACAAAGCTCAAATTCTAAAGAAAGTCCCCAGCAGAGTCGCCAGATCTGTCACACCACTTCTCTTTTTACAATAGTTATGGATATGACGGTTTTTTTTTTAAAAAGAATAAAATAAAATATAAAACTAAAGAAAAAATGATTTTATTTTTTAAAAAAAATCGCCACTTGAAAATGAGTTTTTTAGGTGTTCCAACTCACCTAGTAATTCCTAATTTAAAAAAAAAAAGAAAAAAAAATCATTTTATTTTTAGTCTACGAAAACAGAGATTGGATAAGGAGTTCTATTGATCGGATGGAAGGTGTGAGGCACCTGATTCTAGCACGGTCGCTTTATCAACTTATGTTTGACTAAAATAAATTTTTGAATAAAAGAGTAAATTTGTGTTAGTTACTAATATATTTTTTAAAATAAAAAATGATTGACCTAGGAGCGTAACCGCACACAAGATCACTTTTTTAGAAAGAATACACACCAAGGATCGTAACCGAACACATGGTGGTATTTAAAGTTTATTTTATTTTCCTAAAAAAAAAGATTGATAATTCATGACTCAAATTTTATTTAATAATGAGAAAAGAAAAAAAAATGAAAAAAGAACTTGTTGCAACATATAGAGTTGAGCAAAGATTTTTTTTTAAAAACAATAAAAATAAATAAATATATTAAGTGTCACTACTTGATGATAACAACAAAAGAAAAAAAATAATGACTAGGCCCCTTTTAAAACAACTAGTGATATACTAAAAAAATATATAATTATATTGATATAATTTCAGGAAAATGACCACTTTAATAAAATTTTCAATTTTTCATAAAATGGTCATATGTTTTCTTTTGAAAGAAAATTGCAAAAATAGCCTTTTTTTTTTTTTGCAAAAAAAAACAGCCATTTTTTTTTCTTTTCTTAGAATGACCAGAAACTAAAAATTAAAAAAAAGACTTTGAGATTGTTATTTTTTTTATTTAGCAAAAAGCATGGATTATTTATCAACTTCATAGTGATAAATATAAAATTCACACCTAGTTTAATAATAGAATACAAATATATAATAACAACAAGATATAATTTAACTAATTCCAATAAAGTTATGTATCGTTTCATAATGATATAGATAAAATTAACCCTTAGTTTAATAATAAAACACAACTATACAATAACAATGAAACATAATCATATTAAGTATCATAACATATTTAACTAATTCAAATAAACTAAACATAATAATTTAATCAAAAATATAAACATGCTTCATTATTTTTGAAGTTACATTGCAAAGTGTAAGGAAAGAAATATACCTAAAGAGATGATGACAAACAATGATGAAAGCTAAACTCAATTCAACTCCCAAAAGACCACCAAAGATGAAATATATATATGTTTTTTCTTTTTGGAAGTAATGATTTTTCCTCTTCTAATTTTCTATTCTTGTTCTTTCTCTTTTTTTTTTCCCTCTCCTGAAATGAAAGAAGAATGGGGTTTAAATAGGTGTGAAACATTAAACCCCCCACTCTTCTGGAAAACTTAAGAGCCAATGCATGCATTGGACTCTTTGTTTTCCCAAGGTGTCACCCAAGATGACCAATTGAGTTTCCTTTTTTTCTTTTTTCAAGATAAAATTAATTAAAAGACTACGATGCCCTTTTAGATGACCCATTTCTTTTATTCATTAATTGAATAATAGCTAAATGGGTCATCTGAAAATTTAGAATAGGCCCAAAATGTCATTTTGGATGACCCATTTCTTTTACTCATTAATTGAATAATAGCTAAATGGGCCATCTGAAAATTTTAATATAGGCCCAAAATTGATCAAGACCCAAAAATCAAAAGAAAATCAGTCCACTAACACAAAATCTAAACGTCTAAACTATTTTGAAGAGCAAACACAACAAATAGGTCAGAAAAATAAAAATAAGAAATAAAAACAAAATTAAAAGAATAAAAAGAATAAAACTCAAGCAATAACTTAAACATGAACTTGAAGAACACTAACAAAACAATACAAATCCGGCATCAAAACAACTTATATGGTTTTAAAAAATGTGTTAATGACGGATTTGGATAGAGGATGAGAGGGGGAAATGGTTGACATAAATTTTCGGACGATTGGAGGTCGCCGAAAAATTCCTTTTTGACGGATTTTGGACATAAACTTTATATCAAAGGATAGCCCTTGAAGAGCTCTACACTTTTATGTAAAGGATATAGGACCGAAACTTCGTAAATCTAAAGAATAAAGTGAAGATTTATGTTTTGTTTTTCTTAGATCTACGGAGTTTGGTTATGAATATGAATGAATGGTTTGCGGATTTGTGTAGAGGAGGATGAAAAGAAGAAGTGGTAAAAATTTAAAGATTTTTCCGGCCAAGGGGTGGTGGCCACCGGCGGCAGGTGGAAACAAAGGGGAGAAAAAAATAAAACAAATGGCAATAGAAATTTGATTTTGGGGTTTTGTATTTTTGGTAGGGTCCCATAAGAACCCTTGGATAAAAAAATCATAGATGATTGAGATTTAATCTTGACCATTTTATTGGACCGGGTCAAAATTGATTGGGCCATCAGAATTTGGTCTAAATTACCCCAATTCAATAAAAAATTGGGTCATTTCGGCCAATTAAAAAATAATATAAACAAAGACAAAATTGCCCAAAATACAAAACAAAAAATATAATACCTTACTATATATTATAGGAGTAAAATAAACACGTCAAAAATTAGGTGTTCACAGCAGCAACAATTACTTCTTCACAGGCATGGAAGATTTTGAAGAAGGAATTTCAAGGTTCAGCTAAGGTGATTACGATAAAATTGCAAACTTACTGTCGTGACTTTGAAACTCTTTCTATGAAAAGTAATGAATTTGTTCAAACTTATTTGTCTAGAGTTTCTTCTCTTGTTAATCAATTGAAGTCTTATGGTGAAAATATAACTGAAGAAATTGTTGTAGCAAAAGTTTTAAGGATTCTTACTCCAAAGTTTAAACATATTGTTGCTACGATTGAGGAATCTCATGACTTATCTGATTATACTTTTGATGAACTAATGAGTTCTTTGCAAGCTCATGAAGAGAGGCTCCTAAGGTCACATCAGAACAATGGGAAAAATGCATTTCAGGTGAAGGGGGAGTCCACTCATCAAAAAGATAAGCTAGAAAACTTTGCAAATCGTGGAAGAGGCAAAGGTGGTTTTCGAGGGAGAGGCCGTAGAAGAGGCCAAGGAAGAAACCGAGATAGAGGAAGTTCTAATGAAGAGAAGCAGAATAAGATGTTTCTATGCAACTACTGCAGAAAACCAGGTCATAAATAAGCTTATTGTTGGCAAAAGCAGAAGGTTGAGAAGAACCAAGAAAGCTTTGTAGAGGAAAATGATGATGATAGTAAGTTGTTAATAGCCTGTTACTGTGAAAAAGAAACCCCTAACGATTTCTGGTTTTTGGACAGTGGTTGTTCAAATCATATGTCTAGAATAAGATCATTGTTCTCGGAGATTGATAAGTCCAAAAATCAAACGTAAGGCTAGGAGACAACAAGCAGATTCAGATTGAAGGCAGAGGTATTATTAGCATTATGACCAACCAAGGTAATGCTAAGATTTTAGAAGATGTGATGTTTGTTCCTAGTCTATCTCATAATTTGCTTAGCATTGGACAACTAATGACTAACAGATACTCAATTTATTTTGATGATGGTGTTTGCACTATTAAAAATAAGAAATCTGGGAAAATCATTGCTAAAGTTCCAATGGCTACAATAAAATGTTTCCTTTAGAAGTTTCAATGGTTGAGAGGTGTACTATGGTAGCTAGTGGAGATTATGAAACTAGACTATGGCATTTGCGTTATGGGCATTTAAATATTAATGGATTGAAGTTATTAAACCAAAAGAAAATGGTTTTTGGGTTGCCAAAAGTTGAGAATCTTGATTTTTGTGAAAGCTGTGTTTAAGGAAAACAAAGTAAAAAGTGTTTTCATGTAGGAAAGTCTTGGAGAGCTTTTGTTTGTCTTGAGTTAGTACATGCTGATTTGTGTGGTCATATGAGTGGTGAGTCCTTAGGAGGAAGTCAATGCTTTCTACTTTTTACTAATGAGTATAGTCGTATGAGTTGGATATATTTCTTGAAATTTAAATCTGAAACTTTTTGAAAATTTCAAGAAATTTAAATCCTTTTGTTGGGAGGCAAAGTGGATGTATACTCAAAACTCTTTAAAATATATAAGTGGTGAGTTTCTGTCGAAAGAATTCAGTTCCTTTTGTAAGGAAAATGGAATACACAGAGAACTCACAACACCTTATACACCAAAGCAAAATGGTGTAGCAGAACGAAAGAACCACACTGTTGTTGAGATGGGCAGAAGCATGATGGAAGGTAGAGGTGTACTGAAATGTTTTTGGGTTGAAGCTGTTGTCATTGCTGTTTATTTGCTGAATATTTCTCCCTCTAAGGCAATGTTTAATCAAACACCATATGAAGCTTGGAAAGATAACAAACCCAAGGTAAGCCACTTACGTGTCTTTGTTTGTATAGCTTATGCCTTGATAAATTCACAAGCTCGACGTAAGCTTGATGAAAAATGTGATAGATATATTTTTGTTGGATATAGCACACAATCCAAGGCTTATAAGCTATATAATCCAGTGAGTGCTAAAATTACGGTTAATAGAAATGTTGTGTTTAATGAAGATGCAAGTTGGAATTAAGGGTACTTTAATTCCGCAAATGAAAGTTCAAACATTCAATTGTTGCTTTCAGAAGATATTGTTGATCAAGAGTATGTAGCAGATCGCCTTTTGGCTGGTCCATCGACTACCTCATCAATTGCACCAGAAACTTCTCCAATATTGGAAAAATCTTCTGTTGAGCTAACTCCATTAAGAAGATCAACAAGAGATAATAAACAAAATCCTAGATATGCTAATAGTACATCTTGTACTTTTGCTTTACTTGTTTCAGATTCTACTTCTTTGAAGATGCTGAAAAAGAGGATAAATGGTGCAAGACTATGGAAAATGAGCTAATGGATATCCAAAAGAACCAGACATGGAACTTTTTCCAGAAGGAAAGAAAGCCATTGGGCTCAAATGAGTGTTTAGAACCAAGTATCATGCAGATGACAACATTCAAAAACACAAGGCAAGGCTCGTCGCAAAGGGTTATTCCCAACAACAAGGTATTGACTTCAATGAAACTTTTTCTCCCGTTGCCCGCTTTGAAACTGTGAGAACTTTCATAGCCTTCGCTGCTAAATTAAATTGGCCAGTGTACCAATTTGATGTTAAATCCGCCTTTTTAAATGGTGATTTGGAAGAGGAAGTGCATGTCTCACAACCTAAAGGTTTCGTGGTTAATGGCAAAGAAGATAAGTTTTACAAGTTAAAAAAAGGTACTTTATGGCTTAAAACAAGCTCCGCGGGTATGGTACTTCAAAATTGACTCTTATTTCCAGGAGAGTGGCTTTCAAAGGAGCAATAATGAGCCTACAAATGTAACTTATTTTAGAAGTCTGGTCGGTGGTTTGAACTACTTGTCTCATACAAGACCAGACATTCCTTTCTCTGTTGGGGTCATATCAAGATTTATGCACAATCCAAGTAAGCTTCACCTTGGAGTTGTGAAGAGAGTATTGAGATATATCGCAGGGACAACATATCATGGAATTTGGTATTCTAAGGTAACAAATTTCACATTAACTAACTTTACTGATAGTGACTACGCAGGAAGCATTGGTGATAGAAAAGGCACATCTGGTTTCTTGTTTAATCTTGGATCTGGAGCAGTTTCATGGAGTCCAAAGAAGCAGGAAGTGGTGGCCTTATCAACTTCAGAGGCTGAATATATTGCATCAATTTCTGCAGCTTGTCAAGTAGTTTGGTTAAGGAGACTTGTTGCTGATTTTAATTAGAAACCAGCTGGTGCAACTGAGATTTTTTGTGACAATAGATCTGCTATTGCGATGTCAAAGAAGCCAACATTCCATAGTAGAACAAAGCACATAAATATTCGCTATCACTTTATCCGGAGTCTTGTTTCTACTGGAGAAATTACTTTAAGTCTTGTGATACAATTATGACAGTTTAAACTATTTCTACTAATCTTGATATGTACCTTTACGTTTCATTCTGTCATTTACATACAATACAATTCCATATGTACTTATGTCCCTTCTGCCGGGGGGTTATATCTTTTTACTAATGCAGACTTAGATATACAAAAGTGTGACTAGGCCACTCTCTAGGTTCCATATCTTTTGCTATTAGTGATCCCCTCTTTGTGATCTGGGACTTAGTCTATATATTTTAGGAAGTTATATTTTCTTTGAAGGTATACCGGGGTCTTGTCTCGGTTGATACTATTCAGTTATGTTTGGAGGCTTCATAGATAGATGAATAGTTATGTTGTGTTTGGACCTTCGTGTCCTTTGACAATGGTTTTAAATTTCTATGACTTACATTACAAAATCTATTTTATTCTGAAACTTGTCTCTTTAAATGCTTTCAAATGCACTCTTCCACTCATGTTTAGATGTATTCTCATGTTCAATGCCATGTTATGGGTATGCTAAGGCCAACAATGACATCGAGTGCCGATCACGTCCAGGGTGTAGGCTCGGGGTGTGACACCATGTTGCTAAACTAGATCCAAAGGCCTTGAAGTGTGTCTTTTTGAGATATTCTTGCATATAGAAAAATTATTAATACTACTCTCCAAGCTTTACAAGATATATGGTGTCTATAGATATGGTGTTCTCTTGAACATATAATTTTTCCTCTCTCGACACCTCTCCCACTCAGGGGGAGGAAGAATAATAGCTCATCTATAAGACCATTCCTTCGAGCTTAGAACATCATAAGGAAATTCTAACTTGTGTTGAGTAGTCCATTGAAAATGTATCTTCTGATGTTCTTTCTGTTGAAATAGAGATGACAATTATATTTTAAGTTTATTCTAGGTGAAAAGAGGTCAATGATACATGTCATGCACCAACTCTTTCGGGATTTGATCCTCCTCCGGTCAATCCCTCTCTAACAGAAAATCTTGGCATTCCTATGTCTCGTCACAAAGGTAAGTGTTTGTGTCAATTAGAAATATACTAATTTTGACTGGCGATAGGGGGAACAGTGCTTATAAGAGAGGGAAATTGGCGATAGGGGAACAGAAGATAAATGGGACATGTTGAGTTAGCGTACATGATCGACTACTCTTTGTCATCATTAAAAAGGGGGAAAATGTAAATCCATTGTTTTTATGATCCTAAAAAACAATGAGACTTGATACTATAAGTCACGAATGTTCCCTGGTCAGATGGGGAATAACTGTAAAGCTGCCAACACTACCACACTTGGTGAGCACAGGAAAAATAGACAGAGCTCTCAGCCAATGGGAGGATACTAGGTTGTTTTATTCAAAGGATAATATACCTTTGTTGACATGAAACTACCTAGTTCTCACATTGAAGGAATAGGCAAAAAGTGCCTTTTTGTCTCTCTTAAGAAGATCACAAGCTTTCAAGAACAGCAAGGGAGCTGATGGAGTTATCAAGTGTGTGTTTAGTTGTTGATTGAGAGTTTGTGTCTTGTGTGTCTCAACTTGTAAGATTCATTCGAAATCTATAAAGGAATATATCACCTTTTCCCCCCATCATTTTAGCCAACAATGAGCATAGTTAGAGTTAATTGTGTAGTATGTGGTTGAAGTCTATCTTGCATCCGATGGTTTACATGAAAGACTTGGGACAACTGAAATACTTGGGAATAGAAGCAAGTAGATGAAGAAGGAAATATTTCCATCCTAAAAGAAGTATATCCTTGACCTTCTTAAGGAAACTGAAAAGTCGACAACCTAGCCTTGTATTACTCCAATTGATCCCAATATACAACCAACTAACAAAAGATGGTGATCCCTTCAATATTCTAGAGAGATACAAGAGATTAGTTGGGAAGTACAAGAGATTAGTTTTGAAATTAAACTATCTCACTTTAACTCTCCTGGATATTGATTTTGTAGTAAGTGGTGTTAGTCAATTTTTTAAAAGAAGACTCAGTGGAAGACTGGTTTTGCTAGAGTGCAACTATTTAAAATTTAAAACATCAGGAGATTGAAATCCATAGTTCAATTAACTGGAAGTGTTGAATATTTGCTTTAGAATTGTAAAGTTTTTATCGCAGTAGTTTTATTAAAACAGACCTAGTCAACTAGTTAGCCCTTTTAATTAGGAGTTGAATTCTATTTGAATTTTGAATAAATAGTATTTTATACACTTTAAGAGTTTGGTATTTTCAACAGTTCTTTTTGTTTAATTTTAGGTTTAGAAGTTAATTATTTTCACAATAATTATGTCACTCACATCATAAAAGAAATTGGGATTATGTGAAGAAAGAATATGTTGGGTATGAAAGAATTAGATGAATGCACATATTGAATTTAATAAGAGAGTTTGAGAGACAATCAAAAAATACTTTGATAGATTACTTAGCATTGTGAACAAGTTAAAATTACTAGGCACTGAATTTAAAGTTTCAAGAATTATTGAAATAAATCTTGTTACATTTCCCGAAAGATATGAAGCATGTGTAACTACCTTACAAAATACACAAGATCTGACAAAGATTACCTTGACAGAGTTGTTAAATTCTTTGCAGGCACATAAGAAAAGAAGACTTATGATGCAAGATGTTATCATTGAAGGAGCCTTAACAACTAGCTATAAAACTCATAGCAGGGGTAAAATTTTGAAAAATTACTCACCTTATGAGCACTGTGGAAAAAATGGGTCATCCACCATACACATATTGGAAAAGTCCCGACGCGAAGTGTAGCAAGTGCAATCAACTTAGCCATGAAGTAGTAATTTTCCAAAATAAATTTGAGAACCACAAAGTAGATAGATGTACATGTGGTCAATCAAGAAGACGAAGACCATCTTTTTGTTGCAACATGTGTCTTAAGTAAGGTTTCAAGAAAATTTTGGCTGATTGATAGTGGTTGCACTAACCACATAACTTATGACAAGAGTTTGTTTAATGAATTAAAACCTACTAAAATATTCATAATTAGGATAGGAAATGGTGACAAGGTTCTTGTTGAAGGAAAAGGAACTGTTGTCATCAAAACAAGTTCAGGTAATAAAGTAGTTTCTAATGTTCTTTATGTACCTGATATTGATCAAAACATGTTGAGTATTTATCAGTTGGTAGAAAAAGGATACAAAGCATCTTTTGAGGATAAGTATTGCTTTATGAATGATGGTGCTGGAAAGGAAGTTTTAAACATTAAAATGAGAGGTAAACATTTTTTATTTGATCTAATGGAAAATGTTTATGTAGAACATGAAAAAGATCACAGGCTGAAAAAATTAGAAGATAATTCTCGAATTGTAAAAGCACAAGCGAAATGTGAACCTTTTAGGTTTAAAGGAGCTTTCACTATTTCTAAAGGAATTAAAGAAATGGAAGAGTTACCTATGTTTCAGGAAAATAAAATGAGTAAGTTTAAATTCAAGATGCAAATGAAGAAGGAAGACATGCCAAAAAAATTTAGTACTTAATGGTTGCATTCAAAACGAGAAGTGAATTTTGTTTACTACAAGCCCAAAGATGAATGTGTAGATATATTCACAAGATCACTTTCAGATATCAAGTGTGGAGATCCCAAGATAGAAGGCCAAAATTTTGCAATTCTTAAAGCAGTGTTGAAAATTTGCTTTAGAATTGTAAAGTTTTTATTGCTGCATTTTTATTAAAATAGACCTACTCAACTAGTTAGCCTTTTAAATTATGAGTTGAATTCTATTTGAATTTTAAATAAATAGTATTTTATAAACTTTAGGAGTTTGGTACTTTCAGAATTTCTTTTTGCTTAATTTTAGGTTTAGAAGTTGTAGTTTTATTATAAATTATATTTTTAGACTGCAGTGAAAATACATCAATCTTTCAATGTTAATTTATACACTTTCTTTCTTGTTTTGATTCTTTTCCTGCAATTTATTCTCTTCTAAAACCATTAGGAAGGATTTCATAAATGTCTTAAATTTTACTACTATAACTTTTATCCAAGATTTAGAAAATCACAACACATAGGATAAAAAATTTCCCCTCTTTTCATCCTCAAATGTTCACATACTAATACCAAAAAGGTTAATTATGGAATAGGAGTACATTGCTAAATTAAAGATCAATACAAATTTGAAACCATCAATCACAAATAAATAAAGCAATTTTAGTGAATTTACAACTGATGTCTATTGTTAAAATTGACAAGGGAAAGGGTTTAGGGTATTCATTTCATGAGAAAAACATAAGCAAGTTACAATTAGAATTAATTAATCGGAGAGAGAGAGAGAGAGATGGGCAAAAGTTGAGTTTTGACGTCGGAGAGCGAGTTCGATGATGGTGGGCAAAATATCAACTGGGATTTAGGTTTCGTTTATGTTACTTTAGTGAATTTGCATTCTTAAAGTTGAAAATACAAATAAAATTGAGATGTATCATTTATTACCAAAAAAGTTTTGCGATGTATTAATGTAAGTAATTCATAGGTAAAAATACATGAATACAATCATTTGTTATAATGCCTTGATTTTGTCCATAATCGATTTTTCATGTTTTATTTTATTCTCTATAAAAACATTCTACCTATAACAACAATATTATTCATTATAATAGTACACTCTTTGTAAAATTACCTCTCTATTACAGTCATACTCAAATACTATGTAATAATATAATAGGGGTTAGTGGGTTGAAGTAGAACAAAGTTGAGATGATATGCCTAAATGAAATTTAGGGGAAAGTTAGAGGAATTGTGTATTTATTTGGCCTAATTAAGATGGTCTAGGGCACTAAGAATCAGTCTTATAATTTATTTGATGGTTTTTATGATGACAATAATATGCGATTTGTTCCTAAAAGATGCATGCATAGAAAAATGCTTACATGATATATGCTAGTTGTACGGTCTATTTATTCGGTATGTATATGTCATGAGTTGAGTCTACACCCTGGACATGACCAGCAGTCATAACCATTGTTGGTTCCAAGAGAAACCTTGATCAGGCCTGCTAATAACTAAATACTATAACTGTAACACCTCGGATTACAAAAAGGCTAAAAATGAGTCAATAACCCAAAAATGGACAATGGAACCCTCCACAGATCCCTAGACGGGTCGTGTAGGGGACCACAGTCCGTTTGGTTGCTCGTGGTAAGTTCGCTGAACTTGCCCCAGGCAGGTGTCCCTCACACGAACGCCTAGATGGCCCATGATGAGGTTGACGGACCGTCAAATGGGTCGTCATGTGGCCTACTCAGAAGGTGTTTCTCCCCTAGTCACTGGTTAAGGACCACATACGTCTAAAGAGCCTGGGATGCTTCACACAGACCGTGAAGTCATCCGTGAAGGGGGTTTATCAGACTTAGAGTTTAGGGTCAACTTCAAACGATCATATCCTTTAGCATAAATTGAATTACGTGGCCCATGACCTATCAAACTAAAGATCTCTGAGTCCTCTTTCCAACGCCACTAAGTTTTCCTAATTCCAAGATTGGAGTAAAAGGTTATTCCCAAAATAGTGAAGCCCTATCGGGCAGCGCATCTTCACGACCTACTTTATGGGGCGTGGCGCTCTAGATGGCCCGTGAAGGCCTTCTAGAGAGTCAATTCAGCAGTTTTAAGTCTTGGTCGTTCCAGTCTTTTCCCAATTGTTTTCACTCAATAGTACATCATTTTACCTCTACACTAAGCCCTATATAATGATTTTTACCCCCAAAATCATCCAATTCAATTCATTCTCCCAAATTCCCAAAAAAAGATCAAGTCATCCTCTCAAATATTTCTCTCTCTAAGGAAAAAGAAGAAGTGATCAAGTTAGGGTTTCTAGATCATGTCTCCAAATCCACCAATTTGCTTGAGGGCTTTGAACTCCAAGGTATGATAATGCTCACCTATGGAGCTCTTTCCTCCACAGGGTTCCTAAATTCTCCAATTTACAAGTTAGATGTCTCCAATTGAAGTTAGGATTTTCTTCCATATCATGGGTTCCTTTCAATATTGATTCAATTGATTGTTTTATGAACTATTATGCATTAATTGAGATAATTCCATGTTTTAAAGATGAATCCCCATTAACCCATTCATAACCCATGTTTTCTAAGCTATGATGATATAATGTGGGTTTTGAACTATGAAAGATGAGTTTATGAAGATATGCATGTTTTTTATGAAGTTGATGAAAATGATTTAAGTTGCTTTGAGAGTAAAGCATAAATGTTGTTGTTGTGAAAGGATTTCTCACATACTACTCAATAAATGAATGTGAAAGGGTTTTCTCAACTAAACTTTGAATCAAGTTTTAGGAGCTATTCTAATGAAACCTAGCTTAGATTAACTACTTGATGTGCCTTTCATGAATGATAAGACAAGTTAAGATTTATGACTATTCTATATGAATTATGCTTAGCACCGAGAGGATATTAAAATGGAAGCTCTCAGTAGCTAGAGGTTGTGTTTCTAGTAGAAATCTCCTTATCCCATACCTATGTACCACCATAGGATGATTTTCTTAGATAGACGATGATTATCTTAGATAGACATTATCTAGTGGATTCACGCATGCTAGAAGTAAGGTTCTTACCTTGGCAAGTAAGGACACCCCTTTTCGGTGTGAGGCAGACACCAGATTTCATGTTATAGCTCATATGGTCTCTATGTCAGTTAAGGCTACTTCCCACAATAATGATGAACTAAGGTTACTTCAAGAAGTATCTCACAAGTGTTTAATGATGATTTTTACTTGCATTGACCAAGATTTCGATTGTGTTTTCTATCCTCTTATCTTATGGTTTAACTTGGTATTTTCATGTCATGAAAGGTCCTTTTTAGCATGATTTTATAACACTATGCATTACTATTATACTTGGTACATTTTTGTACTAAGTCATACTCTTTCCTACATTGTATCAGAAATATAGGGTCTGACGCTTAGATTCTGCATCCCCGTGGCTAATGATCACCTCTAGTAGTTTAGAGAAGTGGTGAGTCATCATGTTGCGAGGAACGAACCTTTTATTGCTTATTGTATTTACTTTTCAGATGTTGTATTTGATTATGGGTTACGTCCCAATCATTCTTGATATAATATATGGCTTTTTAGACTATGTAGACTTCCACGTCATTTTTGACAAACTCTTTATGATATAAATTGTCTTTTAAACTCTTAAACTCTATTATTTAAGGGTCTTGTGTAGGGCCTTTCGGGGTCCTATGCACCATGTTACGTCTAGGGTCTACTTTGGATCATGACAAACTTGGTATTCAGAGCACAAGGTTTAGAAAGGTCCTAGGATGTCTCATAATCCACGTCGAGTAGAGTTTTGTTCACGAGTGTGAAGCGCGCCACATTTATGAATAAGAAGCTATAAAATGATTAGTAAACTCCACTTCTTTCATTACTCTAAGTCGTGCGATAGAGTGCAACTCTATATGTCCTTTCTCCTAATCCCTATCTAATACTTTTAGGATATGTCCCTCAAAGAGCATACGTTAGGAGGAATGCAAATGAGAATGTGGAACAAGAAGCTCCTTCTCAAGCTCTGCAAGATTTGGTCGATCCTTTTGTCGAGTAAATGACTAATGCGGAGTTTAGGGATGCTTTTCAAGTATTGTCTCAAGCCATGACGATTCAATCCAATAGGGAGGTTGTGGTCCCCATGAACCCAATGTGGGTATGACAACATCTAGAGTAATGGACTACACTAGAATGAATCCTCCGGAGTTTCATAGTTCCAAGGTTGAGGAAGATCCTCAAGAGTTAATTGATGAAGTGTATAAGGTGTTGATGATCACAGGAGTGACATCGGTGGAAAAGGCAGAATTGGCCGCTTACTAACTTAAGGGTGTTTCTCAAGTTTGGTTCAACCAATGGAAGGAAGGGAGGGCAAATGATACGGGTCCTCTCGATTAGGAAAAGTTTAAAGTTGCTTTCCTTGATATGTTCTTTCCCCTTGAGATGAGGGAGGCAAAGGTACTTGAATTTATCAACCTTCATCAAGGAAACATGAGTGTGAAGGAATATGCTCTGAAGTTCACACAATTTTCTAAGTATGCTCCTACTATGGTTACCGACCCTAGGGCAAGGATAAGAAAGTTTGTGTTGGAGTGTCCAAGATGGTATTCAAAGATTTTCGTACCGCCATGCTTATCAATGATATGAACATTTCTCGTCTAATGGTACATGCTCAAGATATAGAATAAGAGAAACTTAAGGGAAGATCTAGAGAGATAAAGAAGGCAAGGACTGGTGATGGTGACTTTTCACATTCAAGGTCCGATGGACGTAGTCGTTCTAGCTTTCGTGAAAAGCTTTTCAATCAAGGCTCCTCAAATGCTTCTTCTAGATTCAACAAAGATAGGGTGTCTAACCCTAAACCTCAAGGAGGAAATGGTAGTGGATTTTCATTGTCTACTTGTGCTAAGTGTGGAATGAAGCATGATGGTAAATGCTTAGTCGGTATGGATGGTTGCTATGGTTGTGATAAGAGTGGACATAAGATAAGGGATTGTCCAACACTTACACCTAAGGGAAGATAAGGTAGCAAGCTCCGCCTAGTGGTTCGTGTTCAAGTGCTCCAAAGCAAAACAAATTTTATGCACTCCTGACTCGCCAAGAGCAAGAAGGTTCTCCCTATGTGGTTATCAGTATGTTGAAAGTCTTTCATCTAGATGTTTATGCTTTGCTTTAGCCTGGTGCTACCTTGTCTTTTGTGACACCATATGAGGCAATAAGGTTTGATATTCTTCCAGATATGTTGTTAGACCTGTTTTCTATCTCTACTCCTATCGGTGAATCTATTGGGGCTAAGAGAGTCTATAGAAATAGTCCCGTTTCCTTATCCCGTAGAGTCACTCATGTTGATCTTGTAGAGCTTGATATGCTAGATTTTGATGTCATTCTTGGTATGGATTGGTTGCATTTTTGTTATGCTTCTATTGATTCTAGAACCCGAATGGTCAAGTTTCAGTTTTCAATTGAGCCTATCCTAGAGTGGGAAGGAGGAAATTCTATGTCGAAAGGTCGATTTGTTTCTTGTCTTAAAGCTAGAAAGATGATTCCTAAGGGTTTCATATACCATTTAGTTTGGGTGAGGGATATGGATTCTGAAACCCCTACTCTCGAGTCGATCCCCATTGTAAATTAGTTTATGTAAGTGTTTCCTGATAATCTACCCAAAATTCCTCTCGAAAGGGAAAAAACTTTGGTATTGACCTTCTCCCAAAAACACAACCTATCTCTATTCCTCCTTACCGAATGGCTCCGGAAGAACTTAAGGAATTGAAAGATTGCTCCAATTTGTTTGATAAGGTTTCATCCGACCGAGTATCTTTCCATTGGGTGCTCCAAATTTTTTTGTTCGAAAGAAAGATTGCTCTCTTCATATGTGTATCGATTACTGTCAATTGAATAAGGTTACCATTAAGAATAAGTATCCTCTCCCAAGGATAGATGATTTGTTTTACCAACTACAAGTAACTTCTCTAAGATTAACCTCCGATCGGATTATCACCAATTGAGGGTGAAAGAGGATGCTATTCTGAAAAAACTCTCCAAACTCGATATGGTCATTATGAGTTTTTGATGATGTCCTTTTGCTTGACTAATGCTCTGGCCGCTTTTACGGATTTGATGAATAGGGTGTTTAGGCAATACCTTGACATGCCTGTGATTGTGTTCATTGATGATATATTGATCTATTCAAGGAGTGAGGACGAGAATACCGATCATTTGAGGATTGTATTGCAAGTCCTCAAGGACCAATAACTCTTTGCAAAGTTTAGTAAATGTGAGTTTTGGTTAAAGTTCGTGGCTTTTGTTGGTCACATTTTTTTCTAGAAAGGGTATTGAGTTAGATCCTAAGAAGACGAATCTGGTAAATAGTTGGCCTAGACCTCTATCCCCTCCGAATATTAGAAGTTTCTTGGGTTTATCCAGTTACTATAGAAGGTTTGTGGAAGGGTTTTCATCGATTGCCTCTCCATTGACGACATTGACCCAAAAGAAAGCCAAATTCTTATGGTCAGAATCATGTGAAAAGAGATTTCAGGAATTGAAAGATAGACTTACTTCCGCTGCGGTGTTGACTTTACCAGAAGGAATCGATGGGCTTATTGTTTACTGTGATGCTTCAAGAATTGGGTTAGGAGGTGTCCTTATACAAAATGGGAAAGTCATTGCCTATGTCTGAAGGAAACTTAAGGTGCACGGAAAGAACTATCCTACCCATGATTAGAACTTGCGACGGTTGTGTTTGCTTTGGAAATTTGGAGGTATTACTTATATGGTGTTCATGTCAATGTCCTTACCGACAATAAAAGTTTGCAATATGTGTATAAACAGAAGGATCTAAATCTTTGCCAAAAAGGTGGCTTGAGTTATAAAGTATCATGATATGATATGAGTGTTCTCTATCACCTGGTAAAGCAAATATAGTGGTGAATGCTCTTAGTCGATTGTCAATGTGTATTGTTGCTCATGTAGAGGATAGCAAGAAAACATTAGTTCTAGATGTTCATAGATTGGCCCGAATGGATGTCCGATTGTTAGACTCCACGAAAGGTGGTGTTGTGGTTCAAAATGGTTCATAATCATCTTTTGTAGTGGATGTGAAGGCCAAGCAAGTTCTTTATCCGACTTTGGTTGAATTGAAGGAAACAGTGCTTAAATAGTCCAAGGAGGAGAAGGTGTGCTACGTTATCAAGGTCATTTGTGTGTTCCCAATGTAGATGATTTGAGAGAACTGATCTTATCAGAAACCCATAGGTATCAATATTCCAATCACCTAGGAGCCACAAAGATGTATCGTGACTTACAAGAGGTCTATTGGTGGAATGGGATGAAGAATGATAGCGCGAAATTTGTGGCTAAGTGTCCAAATTGCCAAAAAGTGAAAGTTGAGCATCAAAAGCCGGGAGGTTTGTCCCGAGACATCAATATTCCTACTTGGAAGTGTACAAATGTGAATATGGACTTTGTTGTTGGTTTACCCCACACCTGGTGGCAATATGACTCGATATGGGTTATAGTAGATCGTGTGATAAAAATCGTCTCATTTCATCCTCGTCAAGGTTTCTTATTCGACGAAGGACTATGCTAAGTTGTACTTGAGGGAAATGGTTAGGTTGCATGGAGTACCCCTGTCCATTATCTCCGATCATTGTACCCAATACACTTCTCAGTTTTGGAAATCCTTCCAAAAGGGTCTTGGTACTCGTGTTAAACTTAGCACGACCTTTCATCCTCAAACTGATAGGAAGCGGAACATACTATCCAAACTTTGGAAGATATGATGAGAGCGTGTGTAATTGACTTTAAGGGTATTTGGGATTATCATTTGCCTTTGATTGAATTTGTATATAATAATAGCTATCACTCAAGTATTAGTATGGCTCCATTTCAGGCTCTATATGGTAGGAGGTGTAAATCTCCTATAGGTTGGTTTGAAGTGGGTGAATTTGCGTTGATAGGTCCCGAGTTAGTACATTTTGCTGTGGAGAAAGTTTGACTTATTAGAGAAAGGTTGAAAATGGCTCAAAGTCGACAAAAGTCCTATGCCAATGTTAGAAGAAGAGATCTTGAGTTCAATGTTAATGATTAGATGTACTTGAAAATTTCACCCATGAAGGTGTAATGAGATTTGGAAAGAAAGGGAAGCTTAGTCCCCGTTATATGGGGCCCATATCAGATTTCAAGGCATGTTAGTAAGGTTGCTTATGAACTTGAATTGCCTAATGACTTGGCATCGGCGCACCCAGTTTTCTATGTCTCTTTGTTGAAGAAATGTGTTGGTGATCTGACATATATAGTACCATTGGAGAGTCTTGGCATAAAGGATAGCCTTTCTTATGAAGAAGTTTGAGATCTTTGACCGACAAGTTCGGAAGTTGAGTAATAAAGAATTTTCTTCAGTGAAGATTCTTTGGAGGAATTTGTTAGTTGAGAGTGCTACTTGGGAGGTTGGGTCCGATATGATATCCCATTATCCTCATCTCTTTCCTTCCATTCCTACTCTAGCTTGAGGTATTTAGTTACTCATGGTTCACTCTTTTGGTTTCACGTGTATTAGATATTCCTATGATTCCTCATTTATGCATGTTCATGAAAAACTTGATTTTATAGAAAAATGAGTTAGTTTGATTGATTTCTTCATGTTTATGTGCATTTGAGTATGAGTTGCATATATACCTTATGAAATGATGTTTTGAACATGCTTTAGCTTGGAGTTGGATTTTCCTCATCAAATATGTGCATTTATATGATTGCATTCATGTTGGGCTTCTAGGTCTAGTTCCTACCTTCCTTGTGATGTTTTGAATCTCATTCGAGGACGAATGTTCCCAAGGGTAAAGGCTAGAAAGGAGTTAAACAGGCTTGTGAAGAACCCAAAATTGGACCATGGAACCCTTCACAGAGCCCTAAACAGGTTATGTAGGGGACCACAATCCATTTGGTTGCTCGTGGTAAGTTCCCAGAACCTACCCTAGGAAGGTGTCTGTAACACCTCGGTCTTAGAAAGAGTTACTTTTAGAAAGAACTAAATTGGAAAGAGCTAATTTGAGATTTGGCAAGTTATGCTTAAGTTTTGAGTTTTCGGTCAACTTCAAATGGCCATAACTTTTAGTACAAGATGCGTTAGGTAGCCCACAAAATATCAAATGAAAGCTCTTTGAATCCTCTTTCCAACGCCACCGAGTTTGCTAAGTTTTGAATTCACATGAGGGAGATCTGCCCGTTTGAAGTTAGCCTGTCAAGTTAAGGAAATTTACCCGAATTAATGACGGGTATTTGGTCTTTTCCTTACCCCATTAGATTAAAATGTTTTAGTAATATTTTTGGGGTCAAAACTGATTTGGGTCAGTTTTCACAATCTTAAATACACTTAAAAAGAGTAGAAAAGGAAGAATGATCAAGGTTTTTACGAATCGAGGATTTGTTTCACCAAATTAAGGTATGTGAGTTCTCATTGTGTTGGGTTCGTTCAGCACACGCCAATCATGTGATTTTATCCATAATTTTGTTCTTGAGGTTGAATGACTTGAGTTCTTGAAGAGTTTCTTGAAGTTTCATTCTTAAATCGTTAATGATGAGTTTGATAAGTTCTTGAGATGAATGTTAGGAGTTTGAGGGTTGTTTTTTAGTATATTTTCGTGTACTTATGTTGGGTATTCGAATCTAAGTGAATTGGGAAGAAACCATTCGATTCTAGGTGAATTAGGGCCAAAAATCGAAGAAGAAAATTCGTTGGAATGTTCTTGGGAGGGGTTGGGGCGGCACACCTCAGATGCGCCGGGGGGGGGGGGGAGGTGTGCCAGCAGTGTGCCAAAAAGAGCTCTATGAAGTTTAGGGGCTGGTGCCCCGCGCCAACAGTGCGCCGAGGTCGCCTGCCCCCACCCTTTTTTCGTCATTTACTCCATCGAAGTCCTTTTAAAGTGTACCTTTACTTCCTTTTGATTCTAACAACTCTAAACTACATCTAAACATTTAGAGACCCTTCATAACATGAATCATAATCCTTGAATTCATAATTCAAATTCAAGGTAGAGTTAAGAATAAAGTCTTGAGAGTTCTTTCGAGTCATTTTGAGAAGTCTTTTACAATCCTTTAAAAATTGTTTTAAGACTTCAGTACTTGAGTTTGAGGATGAGGAGAGTTGATTTTCACTTTTTTAAAATGAATATATTGGAACTAAGTATTCCCAAGAGTAAATGTTTTTACATTTAAAATGAGAGGAACCATCGATTTCCAAATAAGATCATGAGGAGTTTTTGATTATAATATCTTTTAAGTGAACCTTTTGAGTAATAATCTCAAACCTTAAGTATGAGGAAATGACATATGAGCTGAGTATATTTTTGGGAGTACTATTGAGCACCGATATGGGGACGAGTTCATACAACTCAAAGTCGTCATAAACCATGTAGCTAACTTGGGTAGAAATGGTCATACTTTTTAGATGATTCCTTATTGATTTTTAAGCATAGCTTAGTAGATCCACTTAGTTGAGGAGTTTTATATCCCGACAAGGTATAGGACAATTCTGGCAGCGTGGGCGAGACGATGTATCATCACATAGCTCATAGTGATGGTTGTCAGTTAGAGAATCTCCCAAATTGAGTTATTTTTGTATTTTTACATACAATCTGAGTTATTATTGTATTTTTAAATACATTGAGTTGTTACCTACTGTTTTAAATGGTTTATATAAACTGCATCTTTATTGTCATTTTTATACTGCATTGGGTTGAGTATCTATGAGTTGAGGTTGAGTTGAGTAGAGTTGAGGTGAGTATGTTTCCTTCTTTCCAAGTTCAAGCATTTATGTTATGTTCAATGTTACCCTTACATGCTCGTACATTCAATGTACTGATGTTATTTGGCCTGCATCATATCATGATGCAAATATAGGAGATCAAGGTCATCAACAGACGCTTCGTTGATACCACTTGCAGTTCCAGAGTTGTTTGGTGAGCCTCCTTGCTTTCGGAGGATCCCTTATTTATTTTCGTTATTTCAGTTTTGTTAGAATGATCGGGGGTCTTTTCCCCACATCCCTCATAGTATTAGAGGCTTCATAGATAGACAACAATATTTGATGAGTCTTTCTTTCATTTCTATTGTTTATGTTTTAAAGTCCGTGAGTTGAACACTTATGTTTGTTTGAGTATTTTGAGTTAGCTACTTTATTTATATGAGTTGAGTTGTTTTTGTGATTCTATTTCACTTGAGTAAGTCTTCCACTAAGAGTTGAGCCAGGCCAAGGGTTCGCTTGGGGACAATAATGGTTCTCGAGTGCCGACCATATCTAGGGTGTAGGCTCGGGGCTTGACAGTGTCCCTCACACGGACGCTAGACGGCCCATGGTGAGGTTGACGAACCGTCCAAGGGGTCATCAAGTGGCCTAAGCAGAAGGGGTTTCTCCCCTAGTCACTTGTTAAGGACCACAGACGTCTAAACGACTCGTGAAGTCGTCGTGAATGAGGTTTATCAGATTTAAGGTTGAGGGTCAACTTCAAATGATCACATCTTCTATCACAAAATGAATTAGGAGACCCCTGACCTATAAAATTAAAGTTCTCTGAGTCCTCTTTCCAACGCCACCAAATTTTCCTAATTCCAAGCTCGGAGTAAAAAGTTATGCCTGAAATAGTGAAGCCCTGTCGGGCAGAGCATCTTCACGATCCACTTGAAAGGCCATGGTGCTCTAGACGGCCCATGAAGGCCTTTTAGAGAGTGAATTTAGCAGTTTTAAGTCGGGATCGTTCCAATCTTTTCCCAATTATATTAACTCAATACTACATCGTTTTACCTTCTACCCAAAGCCTTGTATAATGATTTTTACCCCCAAAATCATCCAATTCAATTCATTCTCTCAAATTTCCAAACAACAAACTCTATAAATGTATAATAAAAATTCGAAGTTTTATTTTGATTTGAAAGAGGGTTCATTTCAAGTCAATTTACAATTTAATTTAAATTATAAATGTAGCACATGTCATAAATGTAGTAAAACTTATGCTAACGGTAAAGTATGTCTTTCTTTTTTAAATATTTTGTTTAGTCAAACATCCATTAAATAAAATGAATATTTAACATGTGATATCATATTACATATATATTTATTTTACACCAAGTCTTCCTTAAATCATAAATTTCAAACAACAAACTCTATCATGACATTTATTGCTCTCCACACCAATAAAAAGCAGCAAAATTACATTAATTATTCACAACCCAACCATCAAACTCCAACAACTATATTAAGAGAAAAGGTTACACTATTTGTTTCACACTTCAATACTTCCCCCTTTTATTTTTTATTTTTAAAAGAAATGAAGCTCTCTTCTCTCTTCAAAAGCCAAAAAAAAATCCACTTTTTCTCCTTTGCTATGTCGATTGCCACATTGTGGAACCCTAGAACTCTCAAAATTGTCAAAGAGTACTAATAATAGTACTTCGACATAGCAAAGCAGAAAAAGAGGATTTTTTTTTTGCTTTTAAAGAGGAAGAGAGCTTCATTTTTAAAAAATAAAAAAAATAAAGGGGGGAAGTATTGAAGTGTGAAAAAAATAGTGTGACCTTTTCTCTTTATATAGTTGTAGGAGTTTGATGGTTGGATTGTGAATAATTAATGTAATTTTCCTAATTTTTTATTGGTATGGAGAGCAATAAATGTCATGATAGAGTTTGTTGTTTGGAATTTATGATTTAAGGAAGGTTTGCTGTAAAATAAATATATATGTAATATGATATCACATGTTAAATATTAATTTTATTTAATTGATGTTTGACTAAACAAAATATATAAAAAAGAAAGATATATTTTACCGTTAGCATAAGTTTTACTACATTTATGAAATATGCTACATTTATAAGTGAAATTAAATTGTGAATTGACTTAAAATGAACCGTCTTTCAAATCAAAATAAAAGTTTGATTTTTTCTTGGACTCCTAATTAATTAAAGCCTCTCAATCTACGTTTTTGTTGTTGGGTTGTGTGAGAAATAGAATTGTAAAGTTTTTATTACAGTAATTTTAGTAAAATAGACCTAGTCAACTAGTTAGCCCTTTTTAATTAGGAGTTGAATTCTATTTGAATTTTTAATAAATAGTCTTTTATAGACTTTAAGAGTTTGGTATTTTCAACAGATCTTTTTGTTTAATTTTAGGTTTAGAAATTGTACTTTAATTATAAATTGTATTCTTAGACTGCAGTGAAAATATATCTATCTTTCAACGTTAATTCATAAGCTTTCTTTCTTGTTTTTTGTTCTTAGCTTTTCACGAATGACTCCATCTGTTTTTAATGGTGAAAAATATCAATTATGGAATGTGTGAATGGAAACTTACTTGGAGATTCTTAATCTTTGGAAAGCTATGGAAGTGGATTATGATATTAATCCGCTGCCAAAACATTCCACCATAGCTAAAATCAAGAGTCACAAGATTTTTTTTTATGATTATTATCAATAAAAAGCCACTAGACCACTGTCTAGTGGTATAAATTTGCTTTAAAAAAATGTCACAAGAAAAAGAAAATCACGAAGTCTAAGGCGAAGGCAACTCTGTTTTCTTTTGTTTCAACAATTATTTTCAAAAGAATTATGTCACTCACATTACCAAAAACAATGGGATTATATGAAGAAAGAATATTCTAGAGATGAAAGAATTCGATGAATGCAAATATTGAATTTAATAAGAGAGTTTGAGAGACAATCAAAGAATACTCAGACAGGTTGCTTGGCATTGTGAACAACATAAAATTATTAGGCACTGAATTAAAAGATTCAAGAATTGTTGAAATAAATTGTGTTCCAGTGCCCGAAAGATATGAAACATGTATAACTACCTTAGAAAATACACAAGACCTAACCAAGATAACCTTGGCATAGTTGTTAAATTCTTTGCAGGCACATGAGCAAAGAAGATTTATGAGGCAAGATGTTATCATTGAAGGAGCCTTCACAGCTAGCTATAAAACTCATAGCAAGGGTAAAAATTTGAAAAATCACCCACCTTATGAGCACTATGGAAAAATGGGTCATCGGATTAAATGGTGACAAGATTCGTGTTGAAGGAAAATGAATTGTTGTCATCAAAACAGGTTCAGGTAATAAGGTAGTTTCAAGTGTTCTTTATGTACCTAATATTGATAAAATATGTTGAGGATTTATCAGTTGGTAGAAAAAAGATACAAAGTATCTTTTGAGGATAAGAATTGCTTTATCAATGATGGTGCTAGAAAGGAAGTTTTAAATATTAAGATGAGGGGTAAAAAAAATTTATTTGATCTAATGGAAGATGTTTCTGTAGAACATGAAAAAGATCGTAGGCTGAAAAAAATTAGAAGATGATCCTAGAATTGTAAAAGCACAAGCGAAATATGAACCTGTTAGGTTTAAAGGAGCTTTTAATATTCTTAAAGGAATTAAAGCAATGGAAGAGTTACCTATGTTTCAAGAAAATAAAATGGGTAAGTTTAAATTCAAGATGCAAATGAAGCAGGAAGACATGCTAGAACAATTTAATACTCAATGGTTGCATTCAAAATGAGAAGTGAATTTAGTTCACTACAAGCCCAAAGATGAATATGTAAATTTATTCACAAGATCACTTTCAGATATCAAGTGTTGAGATTCCAAGATAGAAGACCAAAATTTTGCAATTCCTAAAGATCACTTTCAAAATCGTAAAGTTTTACTGCAGTATTTTTATTCAAATAGACCTACTCAACTAGTTAGCCTTTTTAATTCTATTTGAATTTTAAATAAATAGTATTTTATAGACTTTTGGAGTTTGGTACTTTCAGAATATCTTTTTGCTTAATTTTAGGTTTAGAAGTTGTAGTTTTATTATAAATTATATTCTTAGACCCTAGTGAAAATATATCAATCTTCCAATATTAATTCATAAACTTTCTTTCTTGTTTTTATTCTTTTCCTGCAATTTCTTCTCTTCTAAAACCAGTAGGAAGGATTTCGTAAATATCTTAAAATTTTAATACTATAATTTTTATCCACGATTTAGAAAATCACAACTCATAGGATAAAAAATTTCCCCTCTTTTCATCCCCAAATGTTCACATACTAATACCAAAAGGGTGAATTATGGAATAGGAGTAGATCACTCAATTGAAGAGCAGTACAAATTTTAAACCATCAATTGCAAAAACAAATGAAGCAATTTTAGTGAATTTACAACATGTTTATTGTTAAAATTCACAAGGGAAAGGGTTTAGGCTATTCATTTCATGAGAAAAACATAAGCAACTTACAAGTAGAATTAATTAACTGAGACAGATGTGCAAAAGTTGAGTTTTGACGCCGGAGAGCGAGTTCGATGATGGTGAGCAAAAGTTGAGTTTTGACGCCGGAGAGTGAGTTCGATGATGGTGGGCAAAAGTTGAGTTTTGACACCGGAGAGCGAGTTCAATGATGGTGGGAAAAATATCAACTAGGATTTAGGTTTCATTTATGTTACTTTAGTCAATTTGTGGTCTTAAAGTTGAAAATATAAACAAAAAATGAGATGTATCAGCTATTACCAAAAAAGTATTGTGATGTATTAATATAAGTAAGCCATAGGTAAAATTACATGAATACAATCATTTGTTATAATGCCATGATTTTGCCCATAATCAATTTTTCATGTTTTATTTTATTCTCTATAACAACATTCTACCTATAACAACAATATTATTCATTATAGCAGTACACTTTTTTGTAAAATTACCTCTCCATTACAATCATACTCAAATATTATGTAATAATATAATAGGGGTTTTGGGTTGAAGTAGAACAAAGTTGAGATGATATGCCTAAATGAAAATTAGGGCAAGTAAGAGGAATTGTGTATTGATTTGGCCTAATTAACATTATCTAGGGCACTAAGAATCATTCTTATAATTTATTTGATGGTTTTTATGATGACAATAATATGTGATTTGTTCCTAATAGATGCATGTATAGAAAAATTCTTACATGATATGCTAGTTGTATGGTATTGTTATTCGGTATGTATATTGTCACGCCCGAAGCTACTCCCAGGATGCGGACACGGGACCTATGATCACGAGTGATTCCAAGCTAACCTTGCTGGCATATCATAAGCGTACTAAATATACTGAAGTAAAGAAATACTGTGCGGAAGCTAAATTATCATGTAAACTGAAATGATGAGGAAATACCCATAAACTATCTAAATAAAATAATCTAAGAAGAGTTCAATGACAACAGAAAATGAACTCAAAACAAAAGCTAAATCTAACTATGTCTGAAATAAAGCCTCTACTGACTATAAATACTGGGACATGCCCCAGCTAGATCTAGCAAAATTGAAACTAAAGACTGAAAGTAGAAAATAGACATGTCAATCGTCCTCGAAGAAAGAGGAATCATCACGGATGCTGCTGAACTGAAGATCGGAAACCGATCTATGCGTGATCTGAAAGCTGAGAACCTGAACCTACATCACGAGAAGATGTAGCGCAGAGTATGCGTCAGTACTTGAAAGGTACTGAGCATGCATGATAGGATAAAGCTGAACAATAACATAACTGAACAAAACAATAAAGCAATGATATAATCTGAACATGGTAAAGATATTGAATATACTGAATATGAACTAACTGAATACAATGACCAAGTTTATAACATGCTGAGACTGAATACTGAACTGATAACATGGTCGATGTAATAGAACCTGATTGAACTATGGGAGCTACTAATAACCAACATAAAACTACATGAGCTAAATGTGGAGTCCGATGTATACGCCCTATCGAGAGGACCCAATATACCCTGCCAGAGGTATAAAGGCATGACTGGCGTGATCACTAAAATATTGCCCACAAAGAGAAATTACAACCTACGGGGCACGTAGTTCTGGGACTTGCGGGTGACTGACCCTAGTCCCCTCGGTATTAAGTCTACTCCCAACTGATTATGTAATTCAGCAATTTATAACTAAAATGATGTGTATTCTGGATTGCTCAAATACTGACATGCTAACTGAAAATGCAACATTAATGTACTGATAATGAAACATTCATAAAGAGAGCATGTATAACTGAATAATCTGATCTAGCATGTGCAATTCATGAACTTAAAAAACTACATAGCTAGGGTTCTGAAATTACGAAGGAATTTATACTAAAACATGCTAAAAATCATGATAAACTGATTAGGAACATTAAAGTAACTAATTCATAGTATTCTGCATGCAATTCTAGAAACCCTAGGTCTAGTTGGTAATAAGGGAATCAAGAATCTGATTGAATTCTAGGGACCTAATGCGCGAAAGGAACCCACTAGTGAAATCCCACATACCTGGTGATGATTTCTACGGAGAAATATTTTGATTTCGGGGCTGGAACTGATGGAACCTTACTGCGTTCTTAAACTAGGTTAATTGACCTATTTCTCCTCTTATGTTCTAATTTCTAAGTTTCTTTTAGGAATGATCTGACTTGGGTAAGGTCTAATTATGTTTCTAGGCTAAAATTGACCAAAACTGCGTAGTTTAGGGGTTAAACGACATAGTTTAGGGGTCCAACGCATAGGGAAAATACCAAATGACCCTTGACTTAACTGTTGTCGGGGTCACCGACGGACCAGACCGATGGACCATGGATTGACCGACGGTCCGTACTGGTCGGCCATCGATCACGGCTGTGGCTGGAATATGGGCATCGATCCACGGACTAGGACCACAGTTTGTGGCCTGGCCTTTGGTCCGTAGGTCCGGCTGTGGGTCGACACTTAGAGGAATTTTTCGGGGCTTCTTGGGGAGGGATGCAGGTGGCCATCCATGGACCACCAATACGGACCGTGGGTCACTCTACAGTCCGTGGTTGGCAACCGTGGGTTGCACCTGTAGCTTCTGAAAATCTGCATTCTGGTAGTTCTAGCATACGGGGTGTTACATTATCTTTCCCTTGGGAACATTAGTCCTTGAATGAAGACTAAACTAGCTGAAAATGGAGGGAAAGAGCTGCTAACCCTACCAATAAACACTTGAAACTGATTTCTGACTTAACTAAGTTACAAGAACATGCAAATATGCTGAAAATTCAAGTACAAACTGAAGTAACAAGTTACTAAGGCTGAATATACGCATGAATGACTGAAAAACTGAAGAGGAACTATTACCTCAAGTTGGAGTGGAATCGGAAGGAAAGACGTGAGGATACTTGGCCTTCATGGCTGCTTCTGCTTCCCAAGTAGCTCCCTCTACGGACTGACTCTTCCACAAAACCTTAACTGAAGCGACCTCTTTGTTTCTCAACCTTCTAACCTGACGATCAAGAATCTCAACTGGTACATCCTCATAACTGAGACTATCTTTTACAACCACATTTTCAAAAGGTACAATGGATGCTGGATCACCCACACACTTTTTCAATAGCGAAATGTGGAAGACTGGATACAGTGCTCCTAAATCTGCTGGCAACTCTAACTTATAGGCCACTTTACCAATCCTTTTCAAAATCTTGTAAGGGCCTACATATCTAGGACTGAGCTTCCCTTTCTTACCAAATATCATCACCCCCTTCATAGGAGATATTTTCAGGAAAACCCAATCATCAACTTGGAACTCTAATTCCCTTCTCCTTACATCTGCATAAGAGTTCTGGCGACTCTGGGTTGTCTTAAGTCTATCTCTAATGAGTTGCACTTTCTTCATAGCATCATGAACTGAATCTGGCCATATCAAGGCTGCTTCACCTACTTCAAACCAACCAATTGGAGATCTACATCTACGCCCATATAATGCCTCATAAGGGGCCATTTGAATGCTGGAATAATAGCTATTATTGTAGGCGAACTCTATAAGAGGAAGGCGATTATCCCAACTACCCTTGAAATCAATCACGCAAGCTCTCAACATGTCCTCTAAGGTCTGAATGGTACGCTCTGCCTGACCATCTGTCTGTGGATAAACTGATGTGCTAAGATTAACCTGAATACCAAGACCTTTCTGAAATGACTTCCAAAATGAGAGGTAAATTGAGGACCTCTATCTGAAATAATACACAGAGGAACCCCATGCAACCTGACTATCTCATTAATGTAAAGCCTGGAGTAGTCCTCTGCCTAATCTGTAGTCTTAACAACCAAAAAGCGCGCAGACTTTGTAACTCTGTCAACTGTCACCCAAATGGAGTCACGCTGTCTGCGAGTACGACATAAACATGTAATGAAGTCCATGTTGATCACTTCCCACTTCCAAGTAGGAATGTTGATCTCTTGAGTCATACCTCCTGGTTTCTGATGTTCTACCTTGGCTTGTTGACAATTGGGCACTTAGCCACAAAATTTTCTATATCTCTCTTTATGCCACTCCACCAAAAGACTTCCCGCAGGTCACGGTACATCTTAGTGGCGCCTTGATGAATAGAATACCTGGAGTTATGGGCTACTGCAAGAATATGTTGTCTCAACTTACCCACATTAGGAACACATAATCGACCCTGATAGCGAAGCACACCATCTCCCCCTTGGGAGAAAACCTCAAGTCTCTGTTGGTGACCTGCACCTTTTAGTTGAAGCAATATCGGATCACTGTCTTGCTTTTCCTTAACCTCCGCTACAAATGAAGATCCTGATCTATTATGAACTGTTACCCCACTATCTGATATGCCCATAAGACGAACTCCTAATCGAGCAAGTCTGTGAACATCCTTTTGTAGTTCTTTTCTTTCTTCCTCAACATGTGCTACACTACCATAGATAGTCTGCTAAGGGCATCTGGTACTACATTGGCCTTACCAGGATGGTAATGCACACTCATATCATAGTCTTTGAGGAACTCAAGCCATCTCCTCTGGCGAAGATTCAACTCTTTCTGGGTGATCACATACTGAAGGTTTTTATGGTATATGAACACATCTACGTGAACATTATACAAGTAATGTCTCCAAATCTTAAGTGCAAATGCCACTGTTGCAAGCTCGAGGTGATGAGTTGAATAGTTCTTCTCATGCAGCTTAAGCTGTCTAGAAGCATATGCTATAACCTTACCTAGCTTCATCAACACACAACCTAGGCCGAACCTGGATGCATCACAATAGATCACATAATCGTCTGAACCCTCTGGTAGGGTCAAAACAGGAGTTGTAGTCAACCTTGTTTTCAGTTCTGCAAAGCTTTTCTCATAATCATCTGACCACTGAAATTTGACCTTTTTCTGAGTCAACTTAGTTAATAGAGAGGCTATGGATGAAACTCCTTCCACGGACCTTCTGTAATAACTTGATAGACCCAAGAAACTTCTGATATCTGTAGGAGAGGTAGGTCTGGGCCATTATTTCACTGCTTCTATTTTCTGAGAATCCACTTGGATCCCTTCGCCAGTTACAATATGCCCAAGGAAAGCAACAGATTGCAACCAAAACTCGCACTTGCTAAATTTAGCGAATAACTGGTGATCTTTGAGAGTTTGCAGAACAACCCTAAAATGATTCACATGTTCTTCCTCATTCCTAGAGTAAAGGAGGATATTATCAATAAAGACGATAACGAACAAGTCCAAATACTTCTTGAACACTTTGTTCATCAAATTCATGAAAGCTGCAGGAGCATTGGTTAGTCCAAATGACATAACTAAAAATTCATAATGACCATACTGAGTTCTGAAGGCTGTCTTTGGAATGTCACTATCTCTGACTCTGAGATGATGATAACCGGATCTGAGGTCTATCTTTGAGAAATGACTAGCACCCTAAAGTTGGTCAAACAAGTCATCAATCCTGGGGATGGGATACTTATTCTTGATTGTGACCTATTTCAACTACCTGTAATCAATGCACAATTTGAGGGAACCATCTTTCTTCTTCACAAACAACACTGGTGCACCCCATGGCGAAATACTAGGTCTGATGAAGCCCTTATCTAGAAGGTCTTTCAAATTCTCTTTCAATTCCTAAAGCTCAGATGGTGCCATTATGTAAGGAAGAATAGAAATAGGCTGGGTATCTGGAAGGAGATCAATTCCAAAGTTGATTTCCCTCTAGGGAGGAACTCTAGGAATATCGTGTGGAAACACTTCTGGGAACTCATTCACTACAGGAACTGAATCAAGAGTTGGAGTTTCGAAGCTTAAATCCTTAACTCGAACTAGATGATAAAGACAACCCTTATAGATCATTTTTCTGGCCTTAAGGTAAGAAACGAATCGACTCATAAGCGCTAAGCTACTACCCTTCCATTCTAAGATTGGTTAGTCCGGAAACTGAAAACAATCAATCCTAATTCTACAATCGATTGAGATATAACATGAATGTAACCAATCCAAGCTTAAAATGACATCTGATGAGTCCATGATTTGGACTCATTTAGGGCTGTATTTGGATAGATTTTGTGTCCTCAAATGCTTGTTTTGTACCAATAACTGATGTAAAATCCTTGATTTCCATGTATTTGGATTGAGGAACAAACCATGGACACTAATTTGCAAAAAGGAACGAAGCAAGCTGGAAGAGCGAAGAGATGAAGGCCTGGTGATCGCCAAGTCCGTTCAGCGAATCACCTAATGGCCTCATGACCGCCTAAAGTTCCAGTGTGCCAAGCCCTGAAGGAGAAAATCATTTTGGTGAGAAAAAAGAGAAGGCGGTGTGTTGCTGAATGGTTCCGCGATGCAGTGTTAGATCACCCAAAGTTACAGAACTTGAGGATCCTGAAGGCCAAAGCAAAAATGCGATGGAACTGACCAAAGGGCGTATCGTCAAGCTGATCGGCGAGCCCAACTTAATGCGCCGAATGGTCCTTCGCAGCATATTATTGGTGACTATAAATACATTTTCAAACATTATGTTTAGTATGAATCAAATTTTTATCTTTTATCAGTTTTTATCAATATCAATTGAGTTTGAAATTGAGACTAAGTTTTCCTTAGTTTTGAAGAATTGAAACTTTCCATTTTTGAGAAATTGAAAGTGGGTCTTCGAGATTCTTCAATATGGACCTATGTAAAGATGAAATTAATCATACCCAGTTTATGGACACACAATTTGGTAACGATTTCTATCTTTTTATGATGTCTAGCTAAAACCCCAATGCTTGGGATGTGATTATGTGATTATGGGATGATTTAGCTTGTGGGTATTGCTGATTGTTAGTTTAAATGTTGTTTAAAACTTATTTCAATCAGTAATTATGGTTAAATTTAAAGAATTGTAGTTGCAATTGCAGTTCTACTTTCGTGTTTTTTGGCTTGCTCGAGAAAGAGGTTTTAAAATCAAGATTATTGAATTGATGGTCTGTGGGTATTGGGTTGTCATGGGCTTAGCTCGAGAGAGTGAACCCTAAACCCTTTTCCACACATTCAACTCGAGAGAGTGAATGGACTAAAGCGTAGGTTGTTCTTATTTGCATGTTTGTTGGTGTTCGAGAGAAACCGACTTGATTCAGGGTAAATTGTTAGAGAGAAAGTTTATCCCCACTAAAGTCTACCTTAGTCACTGATTTACAACTATTTACTAATAGTTGCAATTACCCACTTGTCTACCTTAACCTATAATCTAATCACACCCCAAGAACCCATCTCAATATTGTTATTTTCATGTTATTTGTTGTTGTTTTAGCTGATAGTTAAAACCAAAACTCCCTTTATTTGACATTCGTGTCACCCCTTTATTTGAATTATATTTTTATTCGATAATGTCTACTCCTATGGCTGATTCAAACTTATTTGCACTTGACTGCTGAATCTTAAACACGCACCGCTCCCTGTGGGAATGATCCAACTTACTTAGTTGGGTTATATACTGACTAACGATCGTTGACTTTTAGAACTGGATTAAGTGTCTTTGATAGTGTTATTTAATCAAAATGGCGGCACTTCCGGGGAGTGGTATTGGTTAAGATTCTTTGGTTACATTGAATTTTGTTCTTTTTAGTCATAGTTGAATCTACTTACTTTTAGTTTAGTTTTGTGTGTTTCTTGTTTAGAACAGAAAAAATGAGCATGTATTGTAGTAACGGTGACCTAATGGACCACCCCCTTTGAGAATGATGATGCTTAGGAATAACATCCTAAGTTTCAATAAATTGGAGGTTGAGTCAGTTTATGAGTTGTGGCAACGGTTTAAGGCTCTCTTGCAGTAGTGCCCAACTCATGGAATTCAATAAAATATGCTTCTAGAATGCTTCTATAGAGGTCCCGAAAATAGAAGCGCAGTTGATAAACTCTTTTCGGGTTGTTTGATACAACAACCCTTTGAAACAGTAGCCTAATCCTTGATGGCATGATTAAGACCAACAAGGAGACAGAAAAAGACCAAGAATTGGCTACATTGTTGACTCAGCTGGATGTCTTGGCCAAGAAAGTCATGGAATTGGAGGTAAAGTCCAAAAAGAAGGACAAATACATACCCTCTCATGAGCGTAGAAGTCCCAAAAATAATGAGGGACAGGTCGAAGCAATGCTCTCACTTATCCTCCATAAGGTCAATGAACATGAAAGGGTGCGGGAAGAGATAAGAGAGAATGTCTTAACGCTGAATCAGTTGACAACCTTTCTCTCTATCTTTATCCAACTGCTAGAGTCCCAAATGGACTAAGTGTTGTCTTGTCTCTACCCAAAGCAACAAAAAGAGTTTCCTTATGACAATGAGGCAAACCCCAAGAATGACAACTAAGTGGGTGACTTGCGTTGTGCCACGGAGTTAACTAAGGTGCTTCTTGGGAGGCAACCTAAGGTTTTATCGCGTTATTTTTGTTTTGGTAAATAATGATGTGTTGATTGTGCAGGAGAAAAAGTGGAATGTGTTTGAAAATTACAATTTGGTGAGCTAAAAGTCCAGTCGGCGACTCACCGAAGAGGTCGGCGACTCACCGAAGAGGTCGGCGACTCGCCGAAGAGGTCGGCGAGCCTGACTTGGACCGCCGTTGGACTCAAGGAATTATAGGGTTTGAGTTTCTAAAACTCGGCTAGCGGAGGAGCAGATTGGCGAATCGCCAAACAAGTCAGCGATCTCAACTTAGTCCGCCATTTGGACTCCCACATTAACGGGAGGTCCTGTAAAACTCGGTGAGGTAAGTTCCCACTTGTCGTGTCGCCGAGTGGATCAGCGAGCAAAACTTATGTCGCCGAATGGGGGAGAACTCGACGGTTTTTAAAGGCAAAAGGTTAAAACGTTCAAATTCTTTCACATTCCCTCACTTTTGAACTTTCAAAACTCACACCCGCACTATAATAATCTTTATTCTCATGTTTTTATCTTGTATTAGTCGTCAAGTTTGTGTTCGTAGTTGGATTCTTTGCCGCCTAGCTTTTCAACTTCTCGTATTCGGCTTATAAGGTTGGTTTTCCGAACCCCAAATTCTTTTTTAGCGATTTTGACTCATATGCAATGAATTTTTATCTTAATGATGTGTGTTAGGCCTCTCTGATTCATAAATGTGTATGTGTCTGCCTATTTTAATTAAAATATCATGCCTTGAATACCTTTAGTGTGATTTCCTGAATATTTTGTGCCTTAAAATTGATTAAAATTGTTGGATGTTGCTTGAATATTGTTGGGTCTAGTTGGGTGAAGTCTAAGTAACTCGCATTTGTGTCAAATGACGAATTTTGCCTAATGATGGAGCAGTTGACGTCATTCTTAAGGGCAAAAGTCATCAAATGACCAAATTTGGCCAAACCGGGAGAAGTCTGAGTATCTCGGGGTAATGGGTAGTATGGGTCTAGGTCTAATTGATTGGGTGCATATTTTCATTTTGTTTTTGGGGGATGCGGGGTTGAATTTGGAAGTTGGGGTTGAAAGTAGGCACGTTAGACCATTTGGTGAGTTGGGTCGAGCTCGCCGAACCACTCAGCGGTTCACCGAATCACCCCTTATCACCTTTAATTTCATGCTTAACCTTGAGTTTGGGTCGATAACTTTTGGCGAGAAGCCTGAGTTCACCGAGTGCCCTCGGTGACTCGCCGAATGTCCTTCTTGATAGCCCTTTCTGCGCCTCTAAGCCCTAAAATGCATTGTAACTTTCGACGGGCTAATAATTACTTGTCGAAAGCCCCATCCCATCGCTGACATGCCATTTTTCTGAGAAAATTTTGAGCCAATCCTTTCGGCGATCCCGATCTGGCTCGCCAAAGTGATTCGGTGACTCGCCGACTAGTTCAGCGAGTGTGTCTCCATCTATTGTCTGCAAATTTTTCTTGTGCACTTTCTCACAGTTTTTGATGTGTTTTTAGGATGGCTAGAACCATAAAAGAGCACGGGGTATTGTGATCAATGTAGGGGGACCAAATCCTCCTAAAAAGGGGAGGACAAAGCCTCCAAAGGGAGGCAAGAGCAAAGGAAAAAGGCCAGCATCTGAGGTTTCGAAGCATAACTCTGGTAGTGAGGGCTCCCAAGCTGCATTCTCCGAGCCGGAGGATGACCAGCCACTACAGTCCCGGCGGACAAAGCTTCATGCTAAAGCTCATCCTGACTCATCTAGAGTCCCAGCAGCTGCCACTCCTCCTACAGCTAATACAGTTCCAGCTCTGGCACCTCCTGTGGCTCCAGTGCCACCCGTGGTCCCTTCTCCCCGACTCCTTAATAGATTGAAAGCAGATGGGTTGCAGACTATTTTGGAGGAGAAGTTACTTTCTACAGAGGGCCTTGAGGGCAGATACTCAGGGTGATGGAGACACTCCAGTACCATCATTTTGGGCTGTTTACCAGGCCCTGGGGTCCATACATCCCTACATGGGTCCGAGAGTTTTACTTAGCATATGGTGATCTAGTTCTTAAAATCAAGAAGAAGGCCAGTGAGTTCAGACCAGTGGGGTCCATTATGGTATGGGGGATAGTAGTGGATTGTAGCCATGATCACATCAATGCGGTACATAACAAGGGGTTAGATTTTGACTACCCCAATATGGCTACCACTAAAACATCATTGGATGAGCTCAAAGGTTGGCTGACTCCCTTCATCTCAGACACCACCCCTGGATTGAGGCAGGAGTCCCGATCAAGACGAGGGACTTGAGTGTAGCTACACGATATTGGTTTGGATTCATCAGCATCTCCATTATGCCTTCCCAAAATGAGTCCATTCTCCGCCATCCTAAGGTAGCTTGCCTTAGGTCAATTATGTCTAACAAGAGCATTGACATGGGACTTATCATGGAGTAGGAGATGGCCATGAGGGCCAAACAGAGGCAGACCTCCCTTCCATTCCCGGTGCTGATCACAGAGTTGTGCCGGCATACTGGAGTCCCTCAAGATACTACTAGAGACTTTGAGGTTACTCCTTCATCTTCCACAGTCATTCGTCATATAGAGGCCGAGTACACACGAGAAGAGGCCGACGGGAGGAGAGCAGCCCCGGTAGATACATCTCCGGAGGTGGACATTGACTCTTTACATGCAGAGGCATCTTTGCCTACTTCGGCCTCCAGGCCTTCAGGTACATCCGCTCCCACTTCTTTCTCCCAGGCACCTGGTACTTCCACCTCCTCCCATCCCACCAGCATCACTCAGGCTATGATCCTGAAGATTGGACACCTGACCTATTCAGCTAATGTGAGGGCTACTAGATTGGAGGCTGTTGTGCCATGGATGATTGAGGCTGCCATCTTTGTTGCACTGACCCCTCTCCAGACTTCCATTGACACTCTCACTGTGAGAGTTGAGGCTTGTGAGAGTAGACAAGGGGTGACTTCTGAGGTTACGACTTTGAGAGCCAAGGTGGTAGATCTGAGGAAGGATGTGGACTATCTCAAGTGTACAAACTTCACCACCTTATTTGAGGCAGCAGATGATGTAGATGCCTCAGAGACTTCTGAGATTCCTTCGACCACCACTAAAGATACACATAGGGATGGCACAGCAATGGATGAGTTAGAGGAAGAGACCGACGAGGAGCTGATAAAGGTGAGGGATGAGAGCATATAAGAAGACCTGCCAGACCTAGATAACACGATTGTACAGTCGATGATCCAGACATCGCTAACAGAGACGTCCATGGCAGCCCCTAGTGGACCTACTCCTTCTGAGGTGACTCCGGGCATTGATGCCCAAGTTCAGAGTACTACACCGGGCACTGATGCCTCAATAAATGGAACAACTATTTAGACAAGATTTCCCTTTACCTCCCTCGCTGTCTTGTTTTATTTACTTTTTGGATATTTTCTTGCATTTGAGGACAAATTGGTTTTGTTTTGTGGTGGTGTGAGGCCCACCTTTTGTGATTATTATTTTGTTTATATATTGAGTTTTGTGTTATAAATTGCATTTTGGCACTGTATTTTGTGGATGTTTGAGCTTGTAGCTCCTTGTTTTAATTGAAACTGATTTTTGGACCCTTTCAAAAAAAATTGTGCCACTACTTGATTGTGTTTGAATGTAGCTTTTTTTGTGCAAATGTGAGTATCGATCTTGTTCAATGCCGATGAATTGAATAGTGCTCTCAATCGAACAAAAGTGAATGTGTGGCTATGATGAGGCCAAATGAAGTTGCATAAGCAATATGTGAACATTTTGCATCTCGTTGTGACTAGCCGGTTATCAAATTGAGTCTCTTGTGATGACCATTGCACACTAGCAAAAGTATGGAGTCTTGTTTGACATTGGTGGCAATGCCTTGTGTGATAAGCTTATCGTGAACCATGTGTGATGACACTTAGAATTTACCATGTTGGTCCAGTTGACCAAGTGATGTGAGCTCTTGAAATGATCGTAGGCAACAAATTTTAAAGAGTGAAACAATTTGATATTATACCTCTTTTATGGCCAACCTTGTGAGTTTGTGAACTTTGCTTGAACACCCTTTGAGCCTTATCCCTTTCTTGGAAGAAACTTGATGAAATTGTGACCTTTCTTTATCCCTTCACCCTTAATCCTCATGAGATGTGGTTTGTTTGAAGAGAAAACTTAGGCCAAAAGCCTAAGTTGCGGGTGTGGTGAAAAGAGAAGGTAAATCAATAATTGCAAAAGAATCCCCCTTGATCCATGGTTTTGAGAAAGATGGAACTCCTCCATACAAAAAAAAAGAGAGAAAAAGAAAGATGAATGAAAAAGAAAGAGAACGAAAAAGTTGGAAATAAAATTGTGAAAGTGCAAAAGAAAATAGGGTGTTCGGTGTTCCATGGAAAGTTAATAATGGGGTGAATTGTGAGCTTGAATGAGAATGATGAAGAAAAGGAAAGGAAGTGTTGTTCACACCACATTTTATGAGGAAAATAGCCCTGAGCCTAAATGACCATCCCTTTACACTCAGCCCCGTTACAAGCCTTGAAAAGACCTTTTTGATCTTGAGTGAGCTGAAACAAGTGTTGATTGGAAAATAAGGGCAAACCTATGGGTAAAGTCATACATGTGTTTATCTTTGTGAGCGTGAGAGTTGTTTTTGATTCCAGAACTATAAATTGTTGAACCAATGTGTGTGAATATGGAATCATTCCTTGTGTGAGGGCATTTGAGTACCTTTGTTGAGCTTGAACTTGCATTTGAAGCAAGTATTGTGAACTTGAGAATCTTTGATAATGGTGAGTCACAACTTGAATCTTTGAGTGCACAATTGATCCTTGCATGAGTAAGTTGAGTCTTTTTGTGTGCAATCATGATTGAGTCTTGTGTAGCAGTGTTTGAGACATCCTTTTTGAACTGCTGAACTTGAATTTTACTTGAGGACAAGCAAAAGTTTAAGTTGGGGTGTTGATGAGTCCACAATTTGGACTCATTTAGGGTTGTATTTGGATAGATTTTATGTCCTCAAATGTTTGTTTTGTGCCAATAACTGATGTAAAATCCTTGATTTCCAGGTATTTGGATTAAGGAAAAAAGCATGGACACTAATTTGCAAAAAGGAACGAAGCAAGCTGGAAGAGCGAATAGATGAAGGCCTGGTGATCGCCAAGTCCGTTCGGCGAATCACCTAATGGCCTCCTGACCGCCTAAAGTTCCAATGTGCCAAGCCTTGAAAGGAGAAAATCAATTTTGCTAGAGAAAAGAGCGGTCGGCGTGTCGCCGAATTGTTCCGCAATGCAGTGTTAGATCGCCCAAAAATACAGAACTTGAGGGTGTTGAAGGCCAAAGCAAAAAGGCGATGGAACTGACCAAAGGGCGGATCATCGAGCTGATCGGCGACCCCGACTTACTGTGCCGAATGGTCCTTCATAGCATATTGTTGGAGACTATAAATACATTTTCAAACATTATGTTTAGTATGAATCAAATTTTTATCTTTTATCAATTTTTATCATTATCAATTGAGTTTGAAATTGAGACTAAGTTTTCCTTAGCTTTGAAGAATTGAAACTTTTCATTTTTGAGAAAATGAAAGTGAGTCTTCGAGATTCTTCAATTTGGACCTTTGTAAAGATAAAATTAATCGTACCCAGTTGATGGAAACACAATTCGGTAACGATTTCTATCTTTTTATGATGTCTAGCTAAAACCCCAATTCTTGGGGTGTGATTATGTGATTATGAGTTGATTTAGCTTGTGGGTATTGCTGATTGTTAGTTTAAATGTTGTTTAAAACTTATTTCAATCAGTAATTGTGGTTCAATTTAAAGAATTGTAGTTGCAATTGCAGTTCTACTTTCGTGTTTTTTGGCTTGCTCGAGAAAGAGGTTTTAAAATCAAGATTACTGAATTGATGATCTGTGGGTATTGGGTTGTCATGGGTTTAGCTCGAGAGAGTGAACCCTAAGCCCTTTTCCACACATTCAACTCAAGAGTGTGAATGGACTAAAACGTAGGCTGTTCTTATTTTCATGTTTGTTGGTGTTCGAGAGAAACCAACTTGATTCGGGGTAAATTGTTTGAGAGAAAGTTTATCCCCACTAAAGTCTAGCTTAGTCACTGATTTACAGCTATTTACTAACAGTTGCAATTACCCACTTGTCTACCTTAACCTATAATCCAATCACATCCTAAGAACCTGTCTCAATATTGTTATTTTCGTGTTATTTGTTGTTGTTATAGCTGATAGTTAAAACCAAAACCCCTTTTATTTGACATCCGTGTCACCCCTTTATTTGAATTATGTTTTTATTCGATAATGTCTACTCCTATGGCTGATTCGAACTTATTCGCACTTGACTACTGAATCTTAAGCACGTACCGCTCCATGTGGGAACGATCCCAACTCACTTAGTTGGGTTATTTATTGACTAACGATCGTTGACTTTTAGAACTGGATTAAGTGTCTTTGATAGTGTTATTCAATCAACATCGAAGTCTACCATTTCTAACTCTTCAAGATATGCTGAGGTGAATTTCTGAGAAACTGTGACAGGGCAATTTATGTATACCCGTCTAGCTATGACTGGGGTAGAGACTGAGAAAGGTTCGGAGAGAGTTTCTAGACTAACATCAAACTTTACTGCTATATAAGGAGTTACAAAGAAAAAAGTAGCCCCTGGATCTAACAAAGCATAAACATCGATATTAAAGACTCGTAACGTACCAATGACTAAATCAAGAGAATCTTCCTGATCCTGGCGAGTCTGAAGAGCATAGAGTCTGTTTTGGCACTGACCACCACCTGTACCAGATGAGTTACCCTGCTGAGTCGGCCAGCTTGCTGGCGCTGCTGAAGTTGTAGACTAAGCTCTACTAGTATTGCCTCATTGACCCTGTTTAAAAGGAAAATCCCTCAACCTGTGACCATACTGAACACACCCAAAACATCATTCCTTTCCTGCAAGTCACTCGCTCGGATAGTTCTTACCACACTTAGGACAAGTTGGGTAGGTTCTGGTGCCTGAAACACTTCCTTGTGACTTAGAGCCTGATGCCCTACCTTTCTGATCATGTCTGAATTTGGAGGATGGAACACTAGCTGATGAAGGTGCTGCAGCTAAAGATTTTTGTTAAACCTGCGAGCGATTTCCACCATCCGATTTATTTTGGGAATACTCATAGTTGCCAATCCTAGCCTGTTTGTTCTCCTTGGTCTGTTCCCTAAGCTTATTTCCCTCAACCTGTTGGGCATGAGTCATGAGCCTAGAGATGTTCATATTTTCCAGCAACATAGCATTCCTGCACTCTGTTTTCACTAAGTCTGACACTCCATATATAAACTTGTTCATTTAGGCCCTGAAATCAGCAACCATGTGAGGAGCATACCTGGAAAGTTGGGTGAACTTGAGTCCTTACTCTTGGGCTGACATTGTACCTTGCCTCAAATTCATGAATTCTTGAGCCTTAGCCTCCCTCAACTCTCTCGAAAAGAATTTGTCCAAAAAGGTTTCACTAAAGCAATCCCAAGTGATAGGTGCTACATCTGTACCCCTATTCTCTTTCCACTGAGTATACCAGATATGAGCCACATCCTTAAGCTGGTAAGATGCCAACTCAACCCGATCATTTCCAGTTACCTGCATCACTTCAAACATCTTCTTGACCTCATCTATGAAGTTTTGGGGATTGATGTGAGGTCAAAAATATATATTTTTATCATTATTTGCCTCACATTTATTATTTATATTTGTCTTTTTTAAGTGTGGATTTTATTTGTGCTAAATAGTATATTTTATTTGTAGGATTAAATTGGTGGAAAAATAAAGAAGTTTGGAGCTAAAACGAATTAAAGATGAAAGGTTGAAGAAAAAAAATCAAGAAGAGAACTTAATGGATTAAATTGAATATAATAATATATAAATATATAAGGTTTGCTGCAAATTGCGAATTGCAAAAGAATTTAAGTTGAAGGAATAAGCTGCCACATGGCAGTCTCTCAACACACTGGCCAATTGATGCATGGTGGTGCAGAATCAAAAATTTAAGGCCGTTTCTAACTCACGCGGACAGCTCACGCGGCAGAAAAAAAAGGAATCCAATTCCTTTTGATTTCCGATTCCTAATTTAATTTGGATTTATTATTTTATTTAGGGTTTTTTATATCTATAAATAGTCCATAGAAGTAATTATTTTGGGAGGAGATCAATTGATAGGAGATACTTTTTAGGGTTCTTTTCTTCTTCTTCTTATTAGGTTAGCCACTATTGTTTAACTTTAGTTCTTGGTGTTTTCTTGGGAATTAACTTGCAAACATTAGCAATTTAAATTCCTAATTTCGGTTTATAAAGATTCTTGCTTTGAATTTCAATTGAAGATTTCGGGTTTCTACTACTCATTACGTAAGTTTATGAATTCTTCTTTTAAAAATATGAATTGTGTTCTTGCTAATATTGGTAACTAAATCCACAACTAGGGTTGTGGGAACCATGAGTGATTAACAAAGTATGAATAGTAACTAAGTAATTCTTGAATAGTGTTATTACATGCATTGATAATTCTTTCGTTTAGAAGTCTTTTAACGGTGCGCAACGTTAGAACTCGCCTTGTTGCTACTTGCCGGACCAAGGAGGTAGTTAATAAGAAAAGAATTATCAGCATAGATTTAGTGTGATACTATCTAATAGTCTAATGTCAATTGGTGCGAGGGTGAAAACTAAGTCATGCATTGATGTGAAGTCTAATATGAGGTAAAGGTAAGGGTTAGTAAATTATACACACGTAGCCGGACCAAGGTGCGGGGTGAAATTCTCTACTTGTCGGACCAAGAAATTAGAGGTACCTAACTTATCACTTTGTATGTAATACACTAGGAAAGGGTTACTATTACTAAGATTACTGCGTTATGAGCTTATGAGGAACACGTACACCCTAGTTTCTCTCTCATCTTGATAACAACTAAAGTTTGAATCTTGTTCATTGACTATTCACATAATTTCTAGAATTTGTTTCACAAATCCCCCCCCCCTTTTAGCTACACGTTTCAGAAATACGTTGACTAAACAAATATAATTGTGGGTTAAAGTTAAGTCTAAACCATATTCCTCGTGGGATCGACCCCAACCTACAAGTTGGGTTCTTTACTTGATAACGATCGCTTATACTTCTTTAAGGAGGTGTAATTTGAGCGTATCAGGGATCCTCACCAATCTGTGATCCTAAGAACTCAGGCGGATTCATCCTAACAAAATCCCGCACTCTAGTTGCAGCTGACCCAACATTAGTATTTGCCGAAATTGGAACCTACTGATTGTTCTGGTTGGTCACACTCTGAGCCAACAACTGGATAGCGTTCCAAAATTCAGCATTCGAAACTTCTTGATCTGGAACTGGAGGAGTTGCGTTTGCATTCCTTGAATTCGCATTCCTTGCGTAATCTCTATGAGGAGGCATTATCTAAAACGCATAACGAAAGATTAGAGCGAGAAGTTGGATCATACCTCACGCACGATAAGAGTAGAAAGAAAATGTAGTTTTCCTAAAACACCTTGTAGCCTCCCTCTCATTAGATGTGGTGCACTTCACAACCATGCAAAGAACTCTACTTAGTGCGGCTTTTTAGACATCCTAGGACACTTAAACCTAAGGCTCTGATACCAAGTTTGTCACTCCCGAAACTACCTCCAGGACACGGACACGGGACCTAGGATCATGAGTGACCCCAAGCTAACCCTGTTGGCATATCATAAGCATACTAAATATACTGAAGTAAAGAAATACTGTGCGGAAGCTAAATTATCATGTAAACTGAAATGATGGGGAAATACCCATAAACTATCTAATAAAATAATCTGAGAAGAGTGCAATGACAACTGAAGATAAACTCAAAACTAAAGCTAAATCTAACTATGTCAGAAATAAAGCCTCTACTGACTATAAATACTGGGACATGCCCCAACTAAATCTAGCAAAACTGAAACTAAAGACTAAAAGTAGAAAATAGACATGTCAATCATCCTCGAAGAATGAGGACTCACCACTGATGTTGTTGAACTGAAGATCGGGAACCGATCTATGCGTGATCTGGAAGCTGAGAACCTGAACCTACATTACCAAAAGATGTAGCGTAGAGTCTGCGTCAGTACTTGAAAGGTACTGAGCATGCATGATAGGATAAAGTTGAACAATAACATAACTAAACAAAGCAATAAAGCAATGATATAATCTGAACATGGTAAGGATACTGAATATACTAAACATGAACTAACTGAATGCAATGACCAAGTTTATAATATGCTTAGACTGAATACTGAACTGATAACATGGTCGATGCAATATAACCTGATTGAACTGTGGGATCTACTAATAACCGACATAAAACCACATGAGCTAAATGCAGAGTCCGATGTATACGCCCAATCGAGAGGACCCAATATACCCTGCCAGAGGTATAAAGGCATGACTGGCATGATCACTAAAATATTGCCCACAGAGGGGACTTACAACCTACGGGGCACGCAGTTCTGGGACTTGCAGGTGACTGACCCTAGTCCACTCGGTATTAAGTCTACTCCCAACTGATTATGTAATTTAGCAATTTATAACTGAAATGCTGTGAATTCTGGATAGCTCAAATACTGATACGCTAACTGAAAATGCAACATTAATGTACTGATAATGAAACATTTATAACTGGAGCATGTATAACTAAATAATCTGACCTAGCATGTGCAATTCATGAACTAAAAGAACTACATAGCTAGGGTTCTGAAATTACGAAGGAATTAATACTAAAACATGCTAACAATCATGATAAAATGATTAGGAACATTAAAGTAACTAATTCATAGTAATCTGCTGAAATTCTAGAAACCATAGGTCTAGTTGGAAATAAGGGAATTAAGAATCTGAGTGAATTCTGGGGACCTAATGGGCGAAAAGAACCCACTAGTGAAATCCCACATACTTGGTGATGAATTCCACGGAGAAATCTTTCGATTTTGGGGCTGGAACTGATGGAACCTTTTTGCGTTCTAGAACTAGGGTTCTTGACCTCTTTCTCCTCTTACGCTCTAATTTTTAAGTTTCTTTGATGAATAATCTGACTTGGGTAAGGTCTTATTATGTTTATAGGCTTAAACTGACCAAAACTATGTAGTTTAGGGGTTCAACGCATAGGGAAAAGACCAAACGACCCCTGACTTAACTTCTGTCGGGGTCACCGACAGACCAGACCGACGGACCGTGGGTGGCAACCGTAGGTGACCTCATCATCTTTCACTATATAGCCTCACTTTGGATCGGATGATCAAAGGAGATTACATTAGACTTGTTGCTTTCATTTTGAAGTTCAATCACCTTCAGTGTAATTTTCTGACTTCAAATTTGGACACCAACTGTATCTTTCAACCTCAATTCTACCTCGTTGCATTACAGCTGCCACATCTGCAGTAGTGGTATGAACACTAGTTAACCAAGCTTTGCCATTTGGAAAATGTCTTTTAAGTTTCTCCGCGCATTTTCCGCTGTTCGCTGCTCCTCACTTATGATATTCTTCAGGTTCTCAGATTCTTTATCCATGCATCTTATGTTGCTCTTGTAGTAAAATATATACCCAAACCCTCGCGCAACTGGCTGCATCAAGCAATCTGTGACTCTTTCCACAAACATAGATAAAGAACTCCATAGCTAGTATAGTTTAGTAATATGCCTTTTATCAACTCTGAAGTCTGAGCTCTGCTATTTTTTTTTTTTTATGCTTTCTAATTCTCTCTTTTTGACTGGTTTTCTTAGTTACTGGGAAGTAAAGGTGTGAAACTGGTGGAAATGGAGAATTTGGTATGAAAATGAAATATGAGAGAGCGGAAATGGAGAATTTGGTATGAAAATAAAAAAGTAGAAATGTGAGAGAATTTGGTATGAAAACGAAAGATCATAGAGCGGATTGGAAATGAAGAATTTGGTATGAAAATCAAAGAGTAGCAATGTTGGAGAATTTGGTATGAAAATGAAAGCTTAATAGAGGTAATGGAGAGTTTGATTGTGTTATTCCAAGCAACAAATTCACAGAGATTTATAAGTTGTGCATTTAGGGTTGAGAATAAGAATAATGGGGTCAAAATAATATCTTTAATGTGAGAGTATTGATTAGCTAACATTTTAAAGTAGTGAACATCTGATTCCATAGCTTCCTTCACTCAAACTCATGTTAGGACTTCCCAAAATATATGCTTTCTTGCAATGACAGACACTATAAAGAAGAAAAAAGGAAAGTAATTGTTGCTTTTAGGAATTTTTCATTTGCTTGCCAAGTACTCAAAGATCACACTTTGTCTATACATTCTCTCCAACATTTGACAAAGTATATCCTTTCCAGTTTCATTCAATTTGCCTAAGTTTTGGTGGATAGAGATACCTGGTAGAACTTATTTTAAATGCTATGCTTATTATAAAATAGGCACTCGATTTTTTTATGACAAGGAAACTTGCAGTCGCTACCCTTATAATAGCCTTCACATATAGGAGACATGAAACTACACTAGGCAAGTCTCATGTAACCCGATGAAAGATATGTTTTAAGATACGATGACATTTGTGCATAATTCAATCCCAAAAATCAGTTTATGAGGACTCCTTGAGTCCATATAAACAAATCACGGGTCTATTACCAACCAATCTATAATACATTTGTTAGTTTTCGATGATAATATTATTTATAATAGTTCAAATAGATTATCCTTAATAATTGAAATATAGAAATAGTTTCAGATTTTTCTTCTCTGGTATTGGCGACAAAGTCATTTATCTTGTCTGTGTATCAATATAGTCACTCAACTTAAGCCTTGTCTTATACGAAGTACACTCCAATCGAAAAATAAACCATCTTCTTGCACTGAAAATATGACATGGAAGGGGGACCATGAATCAACCTGAGAGGCCGACAACAATAACTACACATTATACCGAGTGAAATCCCATAAGTAGTGTCTGGGGAAGGTGGGTATGTACCTTACCCCTACCTTGCAAAGGTAGAGAGGTTATTTATGATATATAGACCCTCAACTCAAATAATCCGTATCAAATCAGGTATCAACCGGAATGGCCATTTGAGAAAGTTACAAGAATCTCAACTTATTGGATAGTCTTTTAAGAAGTGAAATCCAGAAAATGAGTCTTTGGCAGAGGTTACTTTGGATTTCATTTTCTTATTTGTTAAGTTATTATTAAATCAACAACCTTTTTTTTACAAATGATATTTATATAAAACAAAAAAATCTTTGATCTTTTGTTTACATAGTTCATTTTTCTTTGCCTTCTTCCTACTCTTTTGAGAACATTTGTCGAATCATATTCAAAATGCTTTTTATTTATCAACACTTTTTTATAGTAGTTTCTGGTAACGTGCATTACACGTTTGTTCTTTATTATTATGATAATAAATTTTTAATCTATAATAGATTTGAGTTATAAAATGGAAATATTGGTGGAGTCGGGAGTGATTTTTTTTTTTGAGAATTGGCAACATGTCAGGAGTGAAAATTGTTAACCACTAACTAATAATCTCTTTTAGTGCTTATATGTTATATTCGAATTCAATTTCTATTATATGTTTTTCTCTTTAAGATTGTTATTCCTTTTTCATATTTAAAAAGAAAATTTTTAATGTTGTTCATATTTGACTTTTAAGTAATCCTTCATATTAAATTAAATTACCTCATTTGTTAGAATATGTCTTTTCAGAGATTTTCTTGATTTCGTTTACTCGATGTTGTTGAATGAGAAGCATTAGTTATCCGTTTTACCTTGAAAGGTAGGAGACTAAAACAAAATATAATTTCAACAAGTCACTGTCAAACTAAAGCTATCAAGGAGGCTCTACTTTGTGAAATACACATGCATTAAGTTATTAAAATCTAATTAAAAATACAATAATCAAATGTTAATCAAATTTATCAAAAATACTCATGCAAAAAATTACAAAATTGTTGGAGAGACATGCCGCATACCTCATTTGTATTGGCGCAATTTCTACTAAATGTTATATTCAACGGTCTGCAAAAGCATCACCTCTGGTATACCTGAGATTAAAAAATTACATCATAAGTTCAAAAAACAAAATTTTAGCAGTATATTTTCATGTGAGAGATCAAACACTTAAACATCAATTTAAGAATATAATTGGAATGATAGCATAAAATGAAAAAAACTAAGCTTGAAAGAACATATGATAAGAGCTTTATGCTCTCTAAACCAAATTCAAATGTACAGTATTGTCATTAGAAGACAACGTGTAAGAGACTTATAGATATAGTGTTTTCTTGAAGAGTTAAAAGTCATTCAACTTTAATGGTGATTTTTTGAAGAGTTAAAAAATAATTCAAACTTTAATAGTGATTTCTTGAAGAGTTAAAAAGTCATTTCAACTTTAATAACTATGCCTCTGACATGTTCTTTTCCCATCATATTTGTTTAAGCAGAAATTATTCTCAGTTCCATTTCATCTCCAATGAGGATGAAAAGATGTTAGTGTGACCTATGTTACCTGGGTCCTTTCATTTGCATTGACGTACACATGTTGAATGGGTGAGATATGGTGTAGGTACTTCACACAAATTATTAGAATACACAAAATTAAGAACTAGCAAAAAACTGCATGTACTCCTACTAGATACTTACATCCATATGAGATTACCCTTAATCAGTCAATGTGATATACGATGTTACGGATATTTCTGGCTGTCTTTTGTAAGAGAATGTCAACAATGCAGTGAAAAACCAATTTGAAGAACACGTGTTTTAGTGGCATGCTTGTGTAGGTGATTCTCTTTCCCTTAGCATACATATATCTTAAGGAATTTTTCTACGACTAGCAAAATGTGCATTATCAGACTAATGAAGAATCAAATATTTACTGATTTTTTATTCTTTGGGATAGTACTTGATAAAGAAAACAATTGATTAGCATGCATAATTCTCATTGTTGACGAGGTTCCATTATAATATTGAATTCACAATTTTGATATTCTTGTTTCAGAATGTGCCTGGTGATGCTTCGAAACTGGCAGACTTTCAGAAAATTGTAAAGTGCACATCTAACTTTGAGGCAAGTTTGAAGGAGTTAATGTTCATTGCTTCCTCTGATGGCAAGGATGAAAGATTGATCAAATTTGCAGATAATGTGGAGGTTCATTTTGCATCGAGGAAGAAGGTTGAGATTTTGTCCAAGGCAAGAAATCAACTTTTTAATTTCTATTATTATGAAAAATACAATGATCATTTGCTTGAGTTTATTGGTCAATTTGAAATATTTGTTGTTGGTGCTACTGCAAGAAGTATAGATGAACTGCTCTTAATGCCTATGGACAGTAAGCAGCATTTTAGTCTTTTCAATCTTTTTTTTGCTGTTGATTTCATTTGACAAGTACATACATAAGTTGAACCCCATTCAGTTGTATATATACGTTAATTCATCTGCACTATATTTCTCATCTTTGAACTACAACATCAAAGTAGTAGTTTTATATGTTGTTTGTATTGTTAAATTAAACTTCAGAATTATTTAAGGACTGATTTCAGGAATTCTCAATTGATTAAAATGAAACTAAAAAGGTGTCAGGGAAGGACAAACAGTACCTGAAGAGAATACATTTTCTTTTTCAGTTAATTTTTAATTTAGCATTACTTAGATGAGTAGTTTTGAGAATTTATTCTCTTTCCCTGGCTAAAAGTCCATTACAACTACCTGGTCTTTTCCATGGAGGTCGATGACTGTCATATGTTTTTTACTTGGATAAATGGCATACCATTGTGAAATGAAAATGTTGATAGATTACTGTTTGAAAATGAATAATAGTCAAGTTATTTTTTGAATTTTAGTCTTTAGACTAATCAAACATCTCTGATTGATTTCTCTATATTGATATATTTACAATAGCTCCAATTTAATTTTTAAGTTTTTGTCGAGCAGTTGCAATGACGATGTAATAGATGGCGGTGACCATGCGTTAATCAAATTAGGTCAAAATCACAGCTTAAGACATTTCGGAAGTCCTACAATCTGCAAAAGTAATGTTTTTCTAATGAATTTCTTATTTCATTTATTGTACCCAAATCAGGGAGTTATCTTCAAATTACAAGAAAGATCGCACACAACTTTGCCGAAGGAGACGCACACTATGAGTAATTTGAGCAAATCAGTGAGTACTTTTCTCTTTTGGCTGAGAATAGTAGTACTACTTCAGTCTGCTCAACTTCTCCCTCATTCACTGTGCTTGGCTTTCTTTTGTTTTTCAGTCTTTCAAACAGAGAAATTATTTATTGATGGATCACTGGTTCTTTGTGTTTCGTCTAGCCTTTTAGTTCTTAAAGGTAAGGAGGAAGTTATGGTTGTGCTTCACCATATTAGCCTATAAGAGTTGTTTGAGAAGACGAAGCATAAATAATGAATTAGTGGTGATTGAATTGATTAACATGGAGGAAAAAAATACTACTGCTACTGTATAGGTTTTCTATATTTTTTGTTCTCTCTACCAACATATCACTGATGATCCCGTTGTATCCCATTGACCTATTGTTCCAAAGTAATATGTGCATTATTTCAGTTTTGAGTAAGAAAGTTATAGACCATTGAGTTGCGTTGGTTGGTTATTTGGCTGGACATTTATGTTAATTTTCAATTCACTAAAAATACCCAGAAAGCTTTGGTACTTGATGTTACTAACTAATCTATATCTATCTATACTTCTATATACTACCTTAAAAGCATGAACTCCCTAACTTAAATGTTAAATTACTATAATACCCTACATAAAACACCCATCTATATATTTGAATATCAAATGTCCTCTTGAAAGGTTGTGACTTTTCTGATGAGTTGTGGCTTTTTTGAAATGTTGTGACTTTTCTGATGAGTTGTGACTTAACTAAAAGGTTGTGAGTTTTTTGATGAGTTGTGATTTTTCCAAAAGGTTTTGACTTAACGATAAGTTGTGACTTTACAGATGAGTTGTGACTTTTTTAAAGAGTTGTGATGTTTCCGATAAGTTGTGACTTTTTCAAAGGATTGTCACTTTTCTGATGGGTCATGACTTTTCAGATAACACACAATAAGCACATGTTCATACCATCCTTTGTTGACTATAAATAGAGAGGTTGCTCTCATTTTTCACCCACATAAACTTTCTAATCTTCTAATCTTCTTCTTCTTACACTTTAAAAATGTTCGTGTTATTTATTGTTGTTGAGTGAGTTTAAAGGTCAGGGGAATTTGAGGTACCACTATTTTGATGAAGTAAATCATTCTATCCTAAGAGGATATATTGCAGAACCTTCTGTACTTGAGGGAAATAAATTTTGGTGATATAATAATTGTTTTTCTTTTTTTTTGTTTAATATATATTGTAGTATGTAATGTTTCAATATATGAAGGTAACATGAAGTAGTCTAAATTTATTTGTTTTTGTTTAGAATTTCTCATGTGAAGCAGATATATGCTTCTGAATATTTTTAAAAAAAATATTGAACTTCTCATGAGTAAGAGAATTGTCAAGAGTTTTTTTGTTGATGCTCAAGACATAAGAATGACTTTATTTACAATGTTGTTTATGTGATTGAGATTTTCAGGAATGACGCCGGGTTGAAGGGTGTATTAGTTTAATTTTTATTTTCATTTAATTACTAATTTTTAGGACAAAAATATTTTTATTATATGAAAATCTTTATATATATATATATGTGTGTGTGTGTAAGTATTTTTATTTAAATTAAAGTATTATATTTGTCATGAAAGTATCATTATGTTAACAAGATCTTCTAACTTCAAAATATATCATTTTTAAATGTTCTGATTTCTTCTCTTTTTTCTATAAACAAAATTCATAGCAAATATGAAAATTATGTGAATCGTTTAAAATTTATCATTTGCAAAATAAATTTTATATTAAGTAATATGGAATAAACGTGGAATACACAGAAAGCTATGAAGTGCAAAGTTGGATTACTATTTCCCCCTGCACTAAATTAAAATCTAATTAACTATCTAAATAAACAATATAATTAATTAGAAGTCCTATTTATTTATTTCAATGCGGAGTTAATAAGAAATTCGGCAATTGCACTTTAATTATTTAGTTATGGCAGTATAAATTCTCTTACTTATTATTAGTTATTCCAAATGTTATTCACACCCTTTTGCATTCTTTAGTTATAGCACATTATGAATTTCGTTAGTTATTACATTAATTGTTTCTATCTTCATCTTTCCTTATATTATCTTTAAGCTCAATAACTTTTCACATTCTTATACCACCCCTATATACGTGATCAACACAACGTTGTTATTGACCATTGAACGAATCATGCCTGATTATATAAACTGAAAATTATGTACAAGGATATGAACAATATATTTGTTTGGTTTAAGGTAAACATGTGATTATATATATGATTTTAATCAATTTTTATGTTTAATTTTTAGTTTATCAATGAAAAAAATAGAAAGTCAAATAACTATCTTTGATTTATATACAAATTCAATCTAAAGTCAAAAAATAATTTGAATACTTTTAACGGAGAAAGTAAAGTGTTGGTGGCAAGAGATTTCAATCAAATGGAACACTAGGGTGAAAATAGCATGAACATGTATTGTCGTCTTCCTTCTTCATTGGCTATGAATTGTTCCATATATTATTTCTTTCTTATATTTCTATCGAGTATGCAATTCTTTAAGTATGAATTTCCTATTATTATTTTTTTCATTTTAATTTGAGAAAAATTTACGTCATAAGATACACTCCTTGCTAGCTATATAAAAATAGATAAGAAAATAGTGATTGATCATAAAATGGTCTTAAATCAAATTAAAGACTCTATAAATAATACTTTAAATTTGTTTCATCTATTAATTTTTTATATTGAAAAAATTTAATATTTTATATCACGATACAACTTCTATAAGATACTAGATACTTTTATTAGGCAACAACTATATGATATGTATGCGGCATAAAAGAGGAGAAGACAACACTTCTGCAAAGAAAAGGTAGAAACTTAAAAAAATGAAATATTTTTCACCATAGGTGTTGTTGTTGATATATTAACATTAAATTATGCTATTGAAATATATATATATATATTGAGCCCGTGCTAGCATCTAGTATATCTTTAAAGTGAAAGTTTTGATTAGCTAACATTTTAAAATAGTGAACATCTGATTGCATACATCTCTTCCTGATTAATTGCTTCATGATGATTCAATGAAAACTTGTCTTATTTGTAATTTTAGAGTAACTGCTGCTCAATTCGTTTGAATATATTTGTTTTACTTCTACTTTTAATTTATTTAAAGAAGAATGTCACTTTCTTTATATCCAATATTTTACCTGACATATTTAAAAGTATAAGATTCGAAGAGCATTTTAATACATTACATACATCTTCAATTTAAGACCATAAAAGAAAAGGCCGAGCTCAGTAGCGTGAGCTTGTGACCAAAGTGGAGGCATTAAAGTGATAGAAAAATCATGTTTAACACAAACAAATGTGATGCATCGAATATACATCGGGTTTGAGTCCTCAACAATCTTCAAAAAGAGTGGCCCCACAACTCCGAGTTGAGCGCCCATTACTTGTATACTGCTTTACTCTATCATTTGCCAACACACTTGTCATAAATTTGGAAAAACCATAATCATATAAATCAATAATATTGGATATGTTATTGTTGTAACGAATAGATAAACAAATTATGCATGGTAAAATTTAAATAAATAGAAAAAACTTAAGCTACAATGATTTTTACTCTAGGTTAATAAAAGTTAGACATGTGTTGAAATGATATTTGTTTTAATTAATAAAAATTTAAATTCAAAGATCAATCTATAAAGTACTAAAAATATGATTCTACTTTTAGTTAAAATATAAATATAATTTGCAAAGCATGTTGCACTTATCCCTATTGATATTTTTTATGTTTAATAAAAGGTCACTAGACACTGTCTAGTGGTAAATTTGCGGGGGGAAAAAATGTTGCAACTTCTTTAGCATACTTCTCTCTCGTTCAATCTTGCAAAATAAGACGATTTTCATTTAATCAAACATAATTTCATAAAATAAGGATGTAAAAAAATGAATTTCAGATACCGATATAAAAAAAATACTATAATCAAATCAATATTATACCACATAAAAATAAACTATTTGCAGTGTAAAGAAAAAATTGAAAGATGAAAAAAATCAGATTTGTACATAATTATTTATCATGTTTTCTAAAAAAAATTGAGATAATTTTTTTAAGAAAACAATTAAACTGAAAATTTGAAAATTATTTTGATGATGAAATGTGATAACTCGAAAATATTTATGTTGTTGACATGTTTTTTTAACAAAATACAAAAATATATGTGGAACTTTTATTTTTCCTATTACGTAGGTAGAACATTAAAATATATAATTGAGTTTTATGAGATTAGGATAGTAGGTGGGTGAGGAATTTTAGGTTAGTTTTTCTTCTTCTAATATTTATCTATTTTTTATTTTAAAATTTTTTACATACGTATTTTTAACTATTCCTTTATTATGTATTAATGTTTTTTTTGTTAATTTTTTTATTTATTATGTGTTATGAATTTTTTTAATTTAATTTATTGTCATTGGTATCGTTAGCATCACCATCCAGAATTCAAGGACTACAAAAAATAAAAATAATTCATATATTTTTTAATTTAAAAAATCTGTTATGATAATAAGGAAAAAGCAATTAATAAATTAAAAATATTACACTAATAATTTGAGATCTTTAGATATTGTGACTTTCGTTGTGATTGAAGATTTTATGAGTAAGAATTTAATTATTTTTAAGGGGAAAAAAAGAAGATAAAAGTGGAAGTAGTGATAATTTATAAAAAAAATTGAGTCTTTTTCTTATAACTCTCTTTTTTAAAGTGTTAGTTGAAAGATTTTTATATAAATATTTATCAAAAAAGAGAAGATTAAAGAAAATAATCAAACTGAAAATTAGGGTAGTTAAGTAAGTGGGTGAGGAATTTTAGGGATGATTTAAGTTAGTTGTTTTATTCATCAAACTTCATGTGTTTTTTAATAAAAAATTTACCTACGTATTTTTAACTATCCCTTCACTAATATTTTGTTCTTCTTTTTGTTTCATTAACTGTTTTACCTTTTTTTTTCTTCATGACATTAAATAAAATAATATTGTATTATTTATACATACATTAAAATAATACAATAATATAATATGATTATATATATATATATATTTTAAATTAAAAGATATAATATGATTATAACCCTGTATAAATAGTGTAATTTTTTGACGAAGGAGATTTAGTTGAACCCTCAGCCTTATCTGATTTCACCATTCTTTAATGATATTATATATTGGTGACGTTTGCTTTAACGATTTAAAAAAAAAAACATATATGGAAGGAAATTTAAAAAAGAGACACCTCAATTTTAAGTAATTTGTGACTATTAAGTCATGATAAGATATAATTTAAAGCAGTCTTTTCATTTAGAGAACATATTTTGACCAGCGAACTTGTGTAGCCAACAATTGAGATAATTTTTTTAAGAAAACAATTAAATTATTTTGATGATGAAATGTGATAACTCGAAAATATTTATGTTGTTGACATGTTTTTTTAACAAAATACAAAAATATATGTGGAACTTTTATTTTTCCTATTACGTAGGTAGAACATTAAAATATATAATTGAGTTTTATGAGATTAGGATAGTAGGTGGGTGAGGAATTTTAGGTTAGTTTTTCTTCTTCTAATATTTATCTATTTTTTATTTTAAAATTTTTTACATACGTATTTTTAACTATTCCTTTATTATGTATTAATGTTTTTTTTGTTAATTTTTTTATTTATTATGTGTTATGAATTTTTTTAATTTAATTTATTGTCATTGGTATCGTTAGCATCACCATCCAGAATTCAAGGACTACAAAAAATAAAAATAATTCATATATTTTTTAATTTAAAAAATCTGTTATGATAATAAGGAAAAAGCAATTAATAAATTAAAAATATTACACTAATAAT
>JAJOOD010002592.1:0-59015 GCA_029582525.1 Solanum tacnaense
GTTTAGGTGTTTTAAGTATTTTAAGGGTTAAGTGTTTCTTAGGGTGTTTTAGGGTTTAGGGTTTAGGGCTTAGAGTTTTTTTGTGTTTTTTAGGTTTAGGGTTTATGGATGCTTAGGATTTTGGGTTTAGACCTTAGGGTTTAAGCTAGAAAAACTCTAAGCTCTAAACCCTATTAAGCCCTAAATCGTATATGTTAAATCCTAAAAACACAAAAACACGTAAGCCCGAAACCCTAAACGGAAAAAACCCTCAGAATCCTGAACCTAAAAAATACAAAGCCCTAAACCCTAAAAAGCAAGATTAAATCCTTAATATAAAATCCAAGACCATAAAAAACCCTAATCCCTAAACCCTAACCTAAATCCCTAAATACTAAACCTAAAATACGAAGAAACCCTAAACACTAAACATGCAGAAACCCTAAATCCTATAAACCCTAAATACCATTTAAAACCCCTACAAAAACCTAATCTCTAAATTGTAAAATCTAGAAATCTATAAACCCTAAATCTAAATAACACAAAATACCCTACGCCCAAAACTCTAAACCCTGAAAAACCCTAACAAACACTTAACCCTTAAAACCCCTAAGGAACCCAAAACCCCTATAAAAACCTAAAGCATATATGCTCAACCCTAAAACACAAAAAAAAATAAAAAAAATAATCCCAAAACTCTTAAGCTATAAAAACATAAAAAACCTTAAACTTAAAAGCTTGCAACACTAAAAATCTATAAAAATCCCATAACCTAAAATCCTAATCCAAAAAAACATTAAACCTAAACCTTAATAACTTAGATTAAAACCTTAACTCAAAAACCCAAATCCCTAAAATATAAAATCCCAGATAAAATTCTAAACCTAAATCCCTAAACCTAAAAAAAAAACAATGCCCTAAACCCTAACCTAAAAACCTAAATCCTAAACCTAAATCCCTAAGAAACCTTATTTCCTAAACCTTAAGAAACCCTAAATACTATAAACCCTAGAAGAGACCCTAAAACACATTTAAAAGGTCTACAATACCCTTAGCTCTAAACACTACATCCTAAAAATTTGTCAACCCAAAACGTAAAAAAATAGAAAAAAAATAATGCTAAGCCCCAAACCCTAAGAAGCACTTAACGCTTAAAAATCCTAAAAACACAAAAACCCCTAAACCTAAAAAACTCTAAGCTTTAAACCCTATAAAGCGCAAAATTGTATATGCTAAGTGCTAAAAAATACAAAAAAAAAACGTAAGCCCTAAACCCTAAACCTATCAAACGCTAAAAACCTTAACCTAAAAAACCCAAATAGCCTAAGCCCTAAAAATGTAGATAAAAGCCTTAACCTAAATCCTTAAACCTAAAAAAAGCCTAAGCCCTAAATCCTGAATCCAAAACCTAAATCCTAAACTCAAATCCCTAAGAAACACTAAACCTTAAACCTTAAGAAACCCTGAATCGTACTAACCATATAAAACCCCTAAGAACCATTTAAAACACCTACAAAACATAGGATCAAAACCCTAAATCCTAAATATATGTAAACCCTAAACTTACAAACACAAAAAACCCTAAGTGTAAACCCTAAACGCCAAAAACCCTAAGAAACACTAAACACTTAAAAACACTAAAAAACCCAAAAAACCCTTAAGCAAGAAAAACTCTAAGCTCTAAACCCCGTCAATCCCTAAATCGTATATGTTAAACCCGAACAACACAAAAAAAGGTAAGCCCAAAACCCAAATCCGATAAAACCCTAAGAATCCTAAACCTAAAAAATCCAAAGCCCTAAACCCTAAAAACCTATATTAAACCCTTAAGATAAAATCCTAGACCATAAAAAATCCTAATCCCTATACCCTAAACCCTAACCTAAAACCTTAAATACCAAACCTAAAACCCTAAGAAACCCTATACCCTAAACCTTAAGAAACCCTAAATCCTATAAACCATAAAAACCATTTAAAACCCCTACAAAAACCTTATCTCCTAATTCTAAAGTCTAGAAATCTACAAACCCTATATCTAAAAAACACAAAATACCCTAAACCCATAACCCTAAACCCTGAAAAACCCTAACAAACACTTAACCCTAAACCTATAAAACCCTAAAAAACATTAACCAAAAGAACCCAAATCCCTAAGCCCTAAAAACCTAGATAAAAGCCTTACCCATAATCCTTAAACCTAAAAAACCTAAGCCCTAAACCCTGAATCCAAAACCAAAATCCTAAACTCAAACCCCTAAGAAACACTAAACTCTACACCTTAAGAAACCCTAAATCATATTAACCCTATAAAACCCCTAAAAACTATTTAAAACACCTACAAAACCTAAGATCTAAACCCTAAATCCTAAATATCTGTAAACCATACACTTACAAACACAAAAAACCCTAAGTCTAAACCCTAAAATACACTAAACACGTAAAAAACCCAAAAAACCCTTAAGCTAGACAAACTCTAAGCTCTAAACCCTATTAAGCCCAAAATGATATATGTTAATTCCTAAGAAAACAAAAAAACGTAAGCCCGAAAGCCTAAACTTCAAAACCCTAAGAATGCTGAATCTAAAAAAAATCCAAAGCCCCAAACCCTAAAAACCTAGATTAAACCCTTAATATAAAATCCCATACCATAGAAAACCCTAATCCCTAAACACTAAAACCTAACCTAAAACCCTAAATACTAAACCTAAAACCCTAAGAAACCCTCTAGCCTAAACCTTAAGAAACCCTAAATCCGATAAACCATTTAAAACCACTACAAAAACCTTATCTCCAAATTCTAAAATCTCGAAATCTACAAACCCTTAATCTAAAAAACATAAAATACCCTAAGCTCATAACCCTAAACCCTAAAAAACCCTATCAAACATTTAACCCTAAACCTATAAAACCTTAAAAATCTTAACCCAAAGAACCCAAATCTCTGAGCCCTAAAAACCAAGATAAAAGCCTTAACCTGAATCCTTAAATCTCAAAAAATCCTAAGCCCTAAACCCTGCATCCGAAACCCAAATCCTAAACTCAAACCCCTAAGAAACACTAAACCCTAAACCTTAAGAAACCCTAAATCGTACTAACCAAATAAAACTCCTAAAAACCATTTAAGACACCTACAAAACATAGGGTCAAAACCCTAAATCCTAAATATCTGTAAACCCTAAACTTACAAACAAAAAAAACCCCAAGTGTAAACCCTAAACCCTAAAAGCCCTAAGAAACACTAAAAAAACCAAAAAACCCCTTAAGCTAGAAAAACTCTAAGCTCTAAACCCTATTAAGCCCTAAATTGTATATGTTAAATCCTAAAAACACAAAAAAACGTAAGCCCGAAACCCTAAACCGAAAAAACCCTCCGAATCCTAAACCTAAAAAATACAATGCCCTAAACCCTAATAAGCGAGATTAAATCCTTAATATAAAATCCTAGACCATAAAAAACACTAATCCCTAAACCCTAAACCCTAACCTAAAACCCTAAATACTAAACCTAAAATACTAAGAAACCCTAAACACTAAACATGCACAAACCCTAAATCCTATAAACCCTAAATACCATTTAAAACCCCTACAAAAACCTAATCTCTAAATTGTAAAATCTAGAAATCTATAAACCCTAAATCTAAAAAACACAAAATACCCTACGCCAATAACTCTAAACCCTGAAAAACCCTAACAAATACTTAACCCTTAAAACCCCTAAGGAACCCAAAACCCCTATAAAAACCTAAAGCGTATATGCTCAACCCTAAAACACCAAAAAAACAAAAAAAATAAGCCCAAAACTCTAAATCTATAAAAACCTAAAAAACCATAACCTTAAAAGCTTGCAACACTAAACATATAGAAAAAACCCATAACCTAAAATCCTAATCCAAAAAAACATTAAACCTAAACCTTAATAACCTAGATTAAAACCTTAACTCAAAAACCCAAATCACTAAATTATAAAATCCCAGATAAAATTCTAAACCTAAATCCCTACACCTAGCAAAAAATCCTAAACCTAAATCCCTACACCTAGCAAAAAATACGAAACCTAAATCCCTAAGAAACCTTATTTCCTAAACCTTAAGAAACCCTAAATACTATAAACCCTAGAAGAAACCCTAAAACACATTTAAAACGTCTACAATACCCTTATCTTTAAACACTACATCCTAAAAATTTGTAAACCCAAAACGTAATAAAATAGAAAAAAAATAATGCTTAGCCCCTAACCCTAAGAAACACTTAACGCTTAAAAATCCTAAAAACACTAAAACCCCTAAACCTAAAAAACTCTAAGCTTTAAACCGTATAAAGCGCTAAATTGTATATGCTAAGTGCTAAAAAATACAAAAAAAAAAACGTAAGCCCTAAACCCTAAACCTATCAAATGCTAAAAAACCTTAACCCAAAAAACCCAAATAGCCTAAGCCCTAAAAACCTAGATAAAAGCCTTAACCTAAATCCTTAAACCTAAAAAAAGCCTAAGCCCTAAACCTTGAATCCAAAACTCAAATCCTACACTCAAACCCCTAAGAAAGACTAAACCCTAAACGGCCTTAAGAAACCCTAAATCGTACTAACCATATAAAATCCCTAAAAACCATTTAAAACACCTACAAAACCTAAGATCTAAACCCTACATCCTAAATATTTGTAAACACAAAATACCCTAAGTGTAAACCCTAAACCCTAAGAAACACTTATCACTTAAAAACCCCTAAGATAGAAAAACTCTAAGCTCTAAACCCTATTAGGCCATAAATCGTATATGTTAAACCCTAAAACACAAAAAAACGTAAGCCCGAAATCCTAAACCGATAAAACCCTAAGAATCCTAAACCTATAAAATCCAAATCCCTAAACCCTAAAAACCTAGATAAAACCCTTAACATAAAACCCTAGACCAAAAAGAACCATAAAGCCTGAACCCTAAACCCTAACCGAAAACCCTAAATACTAAACCTAAAACCCTAAGAAACCCCAAACCCTAAACCTTAAGAAACCCTAAATCATATAAAACCTAAAACCCATTTAAAACCCCTTCAAAAATCTTCTCTCAAAATTCTAAAATCTAGAAATCTATAAACCCTAAATCTGAAAAACACTAAATACCTTAAGCCCATAACCCTAAATCCATAAAAACCCCAACAAACACTTAACCCTAAACCTATAAAACCCTAAAAAACCTTAACCCAAAAAACCCAAATCTCTAAGCCCTAAAAACCTAGATAAAAGCCTTAACCTGAATCCTTAAACCTAAGAAAACCTAAGCCCTAAACCCTGAATCCAAAACACAAATCCTAAATTCAAACCCCTAAGAAACACTAAACCCTAAACGTGAAGAAACCCTAAATCATACTAACCCTATAAAACCCCTAAAAACCATTTAAAACCCCTAAAAAACCTAAGATCTAAACCCTAAATCCGAAATATCTGTAAACCCTAAACTTACAAACCCAAAAACCCCTTAAGCTAGAAAAACTCTAAGCTATAAACCCTATTAAGCCCTTAAAAGCTTGAAACACTAAATATCATTAAAAATCCCATAACCTAAAATCCTAATCTTAAAAAAACTCTAAGCCTAAACCCTAAGAACTACGATAAAAACCTTAACTTAAAAACCCAAAGCCCTAAACCATAAAATCGCAGATAAAACCCTTAACCTAAATCCCTAAATGTAACAAAAACCAAAGCCCTAAACCATAAACCCCTGACCTAAAACGCTAAATCCTAAACCTAAATCCCTAAGAAACCCTATTTCCTAAACCTTAAGAAATCCTAAATACTATAAACCCTAAAAGAAACCCTAAAACAAATTTAAAACCCCTACAATACCCTTAGCTCTAAACACTACATCCTAAAAATTTGAAAACCCTAAACCTAAAAAAACGCACAAAAAATAATCCTAAGCACCAAACCCTTAACCCTAAAAAACCCTAAGAAACACTTAACCCATAAAAACCCAAAAACCCATAAACCTAACAAACTCTAAGCTCTAAGCCCTATAAAGCGCTAAATTGTATATGATAAATCCTTAAAAATACAAAAAAAAAACCTATGCCCTAAACCCTAAATCTATAAACCCCTAAAAATCCTTAACCTAAAAAGCACAAATCCCTAAGCCCTAAAAACCCAGATAAAAGCCTTAACCTAAATCTTTAAACCTAAAAAAACCCTAAGCCCTAAACCCTGAATCCAAAACCCAATTCCTAAACTCAAACCACTAAGAAACACTAAACCCTAAACCTTAAGAAACCCTAAATCATACTAACCCTATAAAACCCCTAAAAATCATTTAAATCGTATATGTTAAACCCTATAAAACACAAAAACCCTAAGCCCTATAGCCTAAAACAATAAAACCCAAAAAACCCTAGATAAAACCCTTAACCTAAAAAACACAAAGCCCTAAACCCTAAAAACCTATAAAAACCCTTAACTGAAATCCCTAAACATAAAAAAAAAACCCTAAGCCCTAAACCCTAATTCCCAAACCTAAAACACTAAGAAACCCAAAACCCTAAACCCTGAAATAAACCCAAAAACCCATTTATATCACCCACAAAACCCTAAGCTCTAAACCCAAAATCCTAAGCATCCATAAACCCTAAACCTAAAAAACACAAAAAATACCTAAGCCCTTAACCCTAAACCTTCAAACACCCTAAGAAACACTTAACCCTTAAAATACATAAAACACCTAAACCTAAAAAATTCTAAGCTCTAAACCCTGTAAAGCCCTAAATCGTATATGCTCAATCCTAAAAATAGAAAGAAAAAAAAACAAAGCCTAAACCCTAAACCTATAAAATCCTAAAAAGCCTTAACCTAAAAAACCCAAAGGCCTAAACCCTAGAAACTTAGATAATAACCTTAACTTGAAAACCCAAAGCTCTAAAACATAAAATCCCAGATAAAACCCTTAACCTAAATCCCTAATCCTAAAAAGAAAACAAAGCCCTATACCCTATACCGTAACCTAAAACCCTAAATCCTAAACCTAAATCCCTAAGAAACCATATTTCCTAAACCTTAAGAAACCTTAAATACTATAAACCCTAAAAGAAACCCTAAAAACCAATTAGAACCCCTACAATACCCTTAGCTCTAAACACTACATCATAAAAATTTGAAAACCCTAAACTTAAAAATACACAAAAAAAATAATCCGAAGCCCCAAATCCTAAACCCTAAGAAACACTTAACCCTTAAAAACCCAAAAAACCCTAAACCTAAAAAACTATAAGCTCTAAACCCTATAAAGCCCTATATTGTATATGCTTAATCCTAAAGAATACCAAAAAAACCCTAAGCTTTAAACCCTAAACCTATAAAACCCTAAAATACCTTAACGTAAAAACCCAAATCCCTAAGCCCTAAAAACCTAGATAAAAATTTAACCCAAATCCTTAAACCTAAAAAAACCCTAATCCCTAAACCCTGAATCCAAAACCCAAATACTAAACTCAAACCCCTAAGAAACACTAAACCCTAAGCCTTAAGAAACCCTAAATCCTACTAACCCTATAAAACCCCTAAAAATCATTTAGAACCCCTACAAAACTTAAGATCTAACCCTAAATCCTAAATATCCGTAAACCCTAAACTTACAAACACAAAAAACCCTAAGTGTAAACCTAAACCCTAAAAACCCTAGGAAACACTTAACCTTAAAAAACCACAAAACAACTTAAGCTAGAAAAAATCTAAGCTCTACACCCTATTATGCCCTAAATCTTATATGTAAATAAAACATAACACAGAAACCCTAAACCGATAAAACCCTAAGAATCCTAAACCTAATAAATCCAAAGCCCCAAACCCTAAACACTTCGATAAAACCCTTCACATAAAACCCTAGAACATAAATAACCCTGAGCCCTAAACCCTAAACCCTAACCTAAAACCCTAAATCCTAAACCTAAAACCATAAGAAACCCTAAACCCTAAACCTATAAAACCCTAAAGAGCCTTAACCTAAAAAACCCAAATCCCCAAGCCCTAAAAACCTAGATAAAAGCCTTAACCTAAATCCTTAAACCTAAAAGAACCCTAAGACTTAATCCCTGAATCGAAAACCCAAATCCTAAACACAAACTCCTAAGAAACACTAAACCCTAAATCGTACTAACCCTGTAAAACCCCTAAAAACCATTTAAAACACCTACAAAACCTAAGATTTAAACCCTAAATCCTAAATATCTGTAAACCCTAAACTTACAAACACAAAAAACCCTAAGTGTAAACCCTAAACCTTCAGAAACACTTAACACTTAAAAACACTAAAAACCCGAAAACCCCTTAAGTTAGAAAAACTCTAAGTTCTAAACCCTATTAAGCCCTAAATCGTATATGTTAAACCCTAAAAACACAAAAAAACGTAATCCCGAAACCTTAAACTATAAAACCCTAAGAATCCAAAACCTAAAAAATCCAATGCCCTAAACCATAAAACCCTAGATAAAACCCTTAACATAAAACCCTAGACCATAAAAAAATCCTAAGCCCTAATCCCTAAATCCTAATTAAAAACCCTAAATATTAAGCCTAAAAAAACTCTAAGCCTAAACCCTAAGAAATTAGATTAAAACCTTAACTTAAAAACTCAAAGCACTAAACCATATAATCCAAGATAAAACCCTTAACCGAAATGCCTAAGCCTAAAAAAAAACCAAAGCCCTAAACCTTAAACCCTAACCTAAAACGCTAAATCCTAAACCCAAATTCCTAAGAAACCTTATTTCCTAAACCTTAAGAAACCCTAAATACTATAAACCCTAAAAGAAACCCTAAAACACATTAAAAAACCCTACAACACCCTTAGCCCTAAATACTACATCCTAAAAATTTGTACACCCTAAAGTAAAAAAAACACACACAAAAAAATCCTAATCCCCAAACCCTAAAAAACACTAAACCTTAAAAAACCCTATAAACCCCTAAACCTAAAAAACTCTAACCTATAAACCCTAAATTGTATATGCTAAATCCTAAAAAATAGAAAGAAAAAAACCCTAAGCCCTAAACCCTAAACCTTTAAAACCCTAAAAAACCTTAATCGAAAAACCCAAATCCCTAAGCTCTAAAAACCGAGATAAAAGCCTTAACCTAAATCCTTAAACCTTAAAAAACCCTAAGCCATAAACCCTGAATCCAAAACCCAAATCCTAAACACAAACCCCTAAGAAACACTAAACCCTAGACCTTAAGAAACCCTAAATCATACTAACCCTATCAAACCCCTAAAAACCATTTTAAACCCCTCAAAAACCTAAGATATAAACCCTAAATCCTAAATATCTGTAAACCCTAAAGTTACAAACACAAAAAATCCTAAGTGTAAACTCGAAACCCTAAAGACCCTAAGAAACACTTAGCACTTGAAAACCCTAAAAAACCCAAAAACCTCTTAAGCTAGAAACACTCTAAGCTCTAAACCCTATTAAGCCCTAAATCGTATATGTTAAACCTTAAAAACACAAAAAAATGTAAGCCCGAAACCTTAAACTATAAAACCATAAGAATCCAAAACCAAAAAAATCCAAAGCCCTAAACCCTAGAAGCCTAGATAAAATCCTTAACATAAAACCCTAGACCATAAAAAAACCCTAAGCCCTAAACCCAAAACCCTAACCTAAAACCCTAAGAAACCCTAAACCATAAGAAACCTTAAATCCTATAAACCCTAAAAACTATTTAACACTCCTACAAAAACCTAATCTCTAAATTGTAAAATCTAGAAATCTATAAAACCTAAATCTAAAAAACACAAAATACCCTAAGTCCATAACCCTAAACCCTGAAAAACCCTAACAAACACTTAACCCTTAAAACCCCTAAGGAACCCAAAACCCCTATAATGCCCTAAATCATATATGCTCAACCCTAAAACACAAAAAAAAAAAAAAAGCCCAAAACTCTAAACCTATAAAAACCTAAAATACCATAACCTTAAAAACTTGCAACACTAAAAATCTAGAAAAAACCCATAACCTAAAATCCTAATCCTAAAAAAACTCTAAGCCTAAACCCTAAGAACTTAGATAAAAACCTTAACTGAAAAACCCAAAGCCCTAAACCATAAAATCGCAGATAAAACCCTTAACCGAAATCCCTAAATCTGAAAAAAAAAAACCAAGGCCGTAAATCCTAAACCCTAACCTAAAACGCTAAATCCTAAACCTAAATCCTTAAGAAACCCTATTTCCCAAACCTTAAGAAACCCTAAATACTATAAACCCTAAAAGAAACCCGAAAACACATTAAAAATCCCTACAATATGCTTAGCTCTAAACACTACATCCTAAAAATTTGTAAACCCTAAACCAAACAAAACACACACAAAAAAATCCTAATCCTCAAACCCTAAGAAACACTTAACCCTTAATAACCCTAAAAACCCAAAAACGATTGTTATTTTTTTATTTTCTCCTAGGATAAACACTTCCTAGTTTAAGACAGTTTTTATTTTTTATTTTCTCCTAGGATAAACACTTCCTAGTTTGAGACATTTATTTTTTATTTTCTCCTAGGATAAACACTTCATAGTCTAAGACTGTTATTTTTTATTTTCTCCTAGGATAAACACTTCATAGTCTGAGACGTTGTTTTTATTTTTTCCTAGGATAACACTTTTTAGTCTGAGATTGCTATTTTTCATTTTCTCCTAGGATAAACACTTCTTAGTTTGAAACTGTTATTTTTATTTTCTCCTATGATAAACACTTCCTAGTCTGAGACGTTATTTTTTATTTTCTCCTAGGATAAAGTCTGAGACTGTTATTTTTATTTTCTCCTAGGATAAACACTTTCTAGTTTGAGATTGTTATTTTTATTTTCTCCTAGGATAAACACTTCCTAGTCCGAGACGTTATTTTTTATTTTTCCCTAGATAAACACTTTCTAGTCTGAGACAATTATTTTTATTTTCTCATAGGATAAACATTTCCTAGTCTGAGACTGTTATTTTTTATTTTCTTCTAGGATAAACACTTCCTAGTCTGAGACATTATTTTTATTTTCTCATAGGATAAACACTTCATAGTCTGAGGCCGTTATATTTTATTTTCTCATAGGATAAACACTTTCTAGTCTGAGTTTATTTTTTTCAATTAATTCACATTTGCTAATAACTCACAAAAAATTTCCAGTGAAAATTGGGGTAAATTTTTTTGTTTATTTCTTTTGTTTGTGATTGTTTTCAAGTTTCTTCAAGCGAAACATGGATTTGAAATTCAAGAACAAAGTTTCAATTCTTTTCAGAATAATCAATCCCCATGATAGTAAGAATCAACTTCTTCAATGCATGTAGCAACCTGACCACCTGACACCTGCTTCTATTCAGCTACTGATCAGAAAATATGCAGTCATTCAAGAACATTTTTAAATTGTCATTTTTGAAGAGTGCCAAAAACTCACTGTAAGTGGCAAGTCAAGCATCGAATCCATTCAAGATCAAGATACTCACCAAAATCAAGGTGATATCTCAAATTCAAAACTCGAGTGGAGACTCAAGAGAAGCTGCATAGATAGGAGCTTGTACTTTTATTTTCCTTTTGACTGTTAGCTTTCATTTTTTTTTATGTAAAGATAAGAGTTGCGACCTGGAGCCTCGATGGGACCTCACTTAACTTCCAACTCATCACCTCATCTCCTTGAACTACATGTAACCTGATTCTCTTATAACCCGGGATATGTAGGATGTCCAAAACCAGGACTCGATCGCATATATTTTTCCTTCAAATACAAGTCCGGTCAAAATTTGTCACGTTATCTACTTCTTTGTTTGAAAACTCTTCGTGTTTCCAGTCAAAGAGGGGCAAACTGTAGACACATAATTTTTTACCGAACTTAAGTTTAACACCATTTTTAGAGCTTAAATATTTTATAAATCTAAATTAAATATTTTGACTTTTATCTTATTTTATTAAGTTTATTTTAAAAGATTTGAAAACAACAAAAAAAGAATCACTTTTTAAGGTAAGTTTTATTTTCACTTGTTTGAAAAAGAAATGAAAACTTACAAAAAAATATGTATTCTTTTAATTTATATTTTACTAAATAAGCCAATGTTTCTTAATTATAATTTTAGATTGGCTATTTAACTTTTTAGTCCAAACTAATTAATTTAATTTAAAAAATAAAAAATAGCCTAAACTACCCATTACCCCATAAACCTCTACCCACTTCACTCACCTTAACCCCCACTTCTCCCCTCACACTACACACACGACACACACACATACTACTACTACTACATATACTACAACATCAGCAACATACATACAGAGAAAAAAATACATTAAAACAATACACATACAACAAACAACACAGACGAGAAAAAGCAGAAAAAGAAACAACACACACATCAGACGCACAACACAAAAAAAAGCACAATAACACAAAACAAAAATATTTTTCTTTCTCCAAAACACACACGGTAAAAACCCAAGAAGCAACACGACAAAAATACAACACACATCTACACATAAACAAAGATTTGTGGGTGTTTTAATCAAGCTCCGATTAAGGTTTTGCGGTACTTATTTTATTCATTTGAGGTATAACTTTGACTTAAATCTTTAATTTGTTTATGGAATTTGATGTAATTATATGATAATTTTTTATTTTTTTTATTTTATTCATAATTTGATTGAAATGAAGAATGAGTTAAGTGTTATATTTTGTATAATGAATGAAGGTAGCTTTAATTGGTGATTATTTTTATTTACTCATTTTTATTTGTTAGTAGTGATCTCTTAAAACTGAACAAGTCATCGTGTTATTCTTATTTGAGTGAGATGCAATAATGATAAAGTAAAGATTGTTAGGCTCAAAAGTAAATAAATTACTGTTATATTATTTTATCAAACAAATTTATTTTAACAATTCATTATTATTTTATGAGATTAGAAAAGTTTATGTCTAATTTCGACATTAACTTGTAAAGTAATAAAAAAAATAGAAATAATTCAAAATTTCATATTGTATTCTAGAAGTGTAGATTTATTTTACTTTACTTGATTTTGTCTTTATAAGCAATAAATGTTTTCTTTTAACATTAGACAAAATTTTAGACACATTAAAAAGGAAATTGTTTCAATTAAGAATATGGCTACACATCTTTTTTGAAACATTTAAGAGAAATTCAAGGATGTGGTGACACACCTTGGTAAAATTATTCTAACAAATATTTAATTTAATTAAAATCAAGATGTGAGACATAGAATATTAGGTACACATTCGAGAGAATAAAAAAATTATGCTTCGAAGCTATTAAATATCAAAACCAAGAATGCGGTTACGCATCTAGGTTGAGATCAAATAAAAATTCAACAATAAAAATGCGAATAAGTCATGGCCTGAAAAAAATATATCCAAAAATATTTTAAAGTAAGTATAAGTCAATAAAAGCGACGGGGCTAGAACCACGGGACTTGAGGGATGCCTAATACCTTCCCCTCAGTCAACAAAATTTCTTACCCGAATTTCTAGTTCGTAGACCATATAAAGAGTCATTTTCATTTGATTAGGGATTAAATAAAAAGGTGACTTGGAACACCATAACTCAATTCCAAGTGGCGACTCCGAAAGATAAAAATAATCTCTAATCAATACCGTCACTTAAAATGAAAAAACCCTATCCGCCGTGTGCAAAAAGGGGTGTGACACATATCAACACAAATGTTTAAATCTTTTTTAATCATTATAATTTTGAAAACATTTTCAATAAAATCATTTGTTACATAAGCTATTAGAATTATTCTAAAAGTGTGTAAAAATTAAATTAAGATTTCATTTTATTGAATATGTCAATTAAAATATTATTTTTTTAGTTATATAATATTTCGTAAAACTTATAATTACAAAAAATAATATTATAGTGATTAGAAGACATTCAAAGACATTTTTTAAAATTTAATTATTTGATAATCTAATTAATTTGAACATAAAATGCTTAATAAAATATCTCAAAGAATTCAAGACAATCTTACAAAGCCAATATTTGATTCAAAATAAAGTGAATTAAATTAATTAAGCTGTCTACTATTTTCAATTATGACTATGTAAATAATAAAATAATAAAATTATAAAAAATAGTGCATTAAATTAGTTAAAAATTTTAATTAGTAATAACGACAAATAGTACGCAATTGTTTTGTTTTTATATTCTATTTTGTTTCTTCCAAATGTTGTTAATACGGTGCTTCTCACTATTTACATCGCCAGATCTGGTTGTTTTTTTTATGTATGTATGTATGTATGTATCCTAGTTTTGGTTCTTCGTTTAATCTCGAATTTGCTTCCCATCTTCAGTATTTGAGCGAACTGAATTTGGGGGCCTAATAAAGCCACTGCTTTAGTGTTGAGCCGCCAGAGTAGAAGAGAGTGAATTTTGTGTGGGGAATGAGATGAGTTGATAATGAGTAGACGACCACGTCCTCTTGACATTCACAAGAAGATGCCAACTTTAAAATCTATCAAGGATGATGATTCCCAGACTAATACATGAAACCGCTGCTGAAAATGAGCTCAATCCTTGTAGTTTTATGCTATATTGCATTGCATGGACTATAAATTTGCTTGCATGAATTCTTCATTTAGTTTAACTAACTCTTTTATGTTTCAAGTTAAATTTTTGATAATGTTACTTAATCATGACACACATTACTGCTGTGCTGGTGAATTATTGTGCCTCTTATATATTATGTTGGACAATAATTTATTCTTTAGGCTAGGAAGAAGTTGGCTCCTAAAATACCTACTCCTGAGTATGTGATTGTGGATACATATGAAAGAGATTATTCGCCCACCTTTGCATCTGCAGCCAACATCATAGCTAAAGGAGGTACGCCTAGTGTACTGGGGGGGAATGTTGTTAGTATCATCTGAATAGTAACTTTGTTGTAGCTCGATCGGGCTGAGATTGGAGAATTTGTGGAGTATGATCGGATGAAGATTGGCTTCAAGAGTTCAACAGAGAAAGAAAAGTAAAAAAATCTTAAACCATGCTTCTGTGTGTGTGTACCTACTGTGTTACATTTCCTTGGGACATTCATTTGCTCTCTGTTTCTTCCTTTATTTTTGTTTTTGTTGGATATGTTTGCATTCACACGGAGAGTCTGCTACTTGTGAGAATTATTTTGAAGTAAGAGACGCTAAATCTACCTGAAAAAGCTCTAAGGTCCGTGAGGACTTTAAGCGCAAATAAAGCGTGGGCTTTATTGAAAAAAGGCGCAAAGGGAGAAAAGAATACAAATATATATGTTTAGTTTAAGACTAATAATTATAAACATGAATGACAAATATATTACTAAAGAAATTGAATTTTTTTTTATGATGAAGTAAAATATCAATTATTTAGTGTCACTTCTTCATACGAGGCTCATTGGCAAGGAAACGTTTTAAGCCTCGCTTCAGGGCTTAAAGCGCGCCCTTGATAACACTGCCTGAGGGTAATTGAAAATATATAATAGCTGTATTGCATAAGTCGTTATCACACTATGGCAGAATGCAGCAGAGAGCTTAGCTAACCAAATACTCCAGATATAAGGAAGAGAGGAAGGTGGACAGAAGCCATTCTGTAGTCATAGCACAACTTATTTAAGCTATACACTTAGCTAATTAGCCAAACCATAAAGTACCTAATCATGCTTATACTGAACAAAAACCACCTAGTGAAGGATAAGCTCAAATAATGGAAGAGGTCTCTTTTTAAGAAAATCATTTCCATTATTATATCAACTGTGCTAGATGATGCAAACTGACATTACCTCCAAGCAAATCTTGTGCTGTCTTAACCAGGTCACTTATGACATTGTAACATTGATGGATTTGATGTTAAACACTTAAAAGCTAACAATCTTCTTAGACCTTACTTGACCTTCCACTAGTTTTTTGTCTGTTAGTCCTGCTGTGACATGTTGGTGGAAGACACTAATTCCTTTGTGCTGAAGTTGTGTGAAATTACCTTTTATCCTAGCTAGAAGCATACAAAATTAGGGGTTGTTTGATTGGTAAACAAGTTAGACATGTGGGGATTGAATAATGATGGAATCATATGCTTTTATTGGTAGATGTTTGTTTCTTTTAACTAAAATGGGATCATTGGGGGATAATAAAATACATATGTTTGGTTTTAAACTTTTTTGTCGATTTTAACCTTGACTTTTCTAAAGGACTTGAGGAGAAGGGCATCTAAATCATTTTGGTGTTTTATCCTGGTAATGTTATCCCATATTATATTGAGTGTGGTACGCCAGAATTGTGGTATAATCCCGGGATTGATAATCCCAGAATCAAAAGAGATGATCCTTTTTTGTTCCCTGGACTGTTATCCTTATTCATAAACCAGACAACCCCTTAGTTTTATGCTAGTTAGTATATCCTTCCCACACCATAAGCTAAGTACTGGACCTGCCATGTTTGTTGCTATCCTACTTGTTTGCACTCCTTTCTCCATTTTCCTCAAGCTACTTTTAATCCCTTTAATCTGTATTTGGCTGATGCTGAGTGTAATTTGTCTATGCTCTATGTATTTCATCCTCTTCTTTTCCTCTTGCCCTTTTTTCTATAAGGAATACAATATATATGCCTAATTCAAGACTTGAATTTTGTTTATTGATCATAGGCACTTTTGTTTCCTGGAGACAATTTTGTATAAACTTGAAGTTTTAGATCACAAGGCCCGAGAAAGAGCAGGAGTTATGGCAAATATATACGCTTGGATCGCCTGCTTCTAAGTTTTGATGCTGCTGTTGATTTTGCAACTTTGACTTTGTCTTTCGTGTTGCATTGTCCACTTTGCAATTTTTTATATTGTTTAACAACTCCATATGCTGCTGTTAATGAATGGGGCTCCATGTCAACAAGTTATGTTGGAAGATTCTTGTTTGTTTGCGTCCACCAAAATCTGTAAATTTGCTTTCATATATTCACAAAGCTTATATTCTAACATAATAAGCCTCTTTGCCTCTTACTCATTACCTTTCTTGTAAGGTTTGAGGTCGCGGCTTCCACCTAAATGTATTTTCTTCTTTTTTTGTAACCTTTTATGGGGCAAACTTCGGAGATATCTGCAACTATTTAATTTGACATTTGTGATATGGAACTTGTTGAATCGGAAGATAGTGTATCACATCCTAAAAGATAAGGGAGTTGTTGGACTGTATACATGGTTGCTGGTACATCATTATTTGTATAGTTATACCTTCTTCTTTTTTTATATAAAAAGCAAGTTAGTCCTAATTCAATGCCAGAATACATCCCATAATGTTGTTAATTCTTTTCCCATTCTAAAATTTAGAGCAGAAATTCATTATAATATAAGATCATATACCATTAGATGTTATTATTACCTTAATTAGTTGTTCAACATTTCCTATTTTGTAAAATAATAACTAAAAATTAGATGATATTGCATAGAGAAAATATATACTTAGTAGAATATATAAAATTAGATTTTATTATAAAATAATAGAAGATAAACGTACGTTCCCAAAGACTAGTAATCTAACACAAGTGAGCAGTACACAAAAATTCTAAAATAGAACAACTCGAAGACATGTCTTAGATATATTGGGTCAAGAGGAAGTTAAGTTTATGACTTGTCAAACTTGCAGCGACAAAATTTGTAATTGTATTTCTGGTGATCAAATTCAAAAGGAGGCATTTGTCCATGTATGATGCGATTGAAGGCTTTTTGCAAACACAAAACAATTTCATGCCCAGAAGATTCAAAGAGAAATTAGGTGAGGGAGGTTACGGCAGTGTATAGCTTCAAAGATGTAGCAGTGAAGATGTTGAACAATACGTGGCTACCATTGGAAGGATCCATCATGTACATCAATGTGGTCGGGCTCGTGGTGTATTGTGTTGAGGGAACAATACGTATACGACTTGGATCACTTGATAAGCACCAGTCAAGAAGGAAGTCCTTTGTTAAGTTGGTAGAGGAAGTAGTATGGCATTATTCTTGGAGTGGCTCGAGGAATTGGGTAGTATTTGCATCGAGGCTGTGATGTACGAATTTTGCATTTTGACATCAAGCCACACAACATTCTTTTGGATGCCAAAGATTTCTGACTTTGGGCTTGCAAAATTATATCCAACAGATAATAGCATTGTGAATCTCACAGTTGTTGATTGGATATGTAACTCTAGAGTTGATGCATTGGGGCAATCTCTTACAAAGCTGATTTTACAGCTTTGGAATGAAAATGTTGGACTTGAATAGACATGAAGTTGCAAATGAAGAGAATTCCAGCCAATATTTTCCTTATTATATTTACGATAAGTTCAACAAGGGGACGGAGATTATTGTGGATGAAGAAGCAAATGATGATGAAAAGAAGATGGCTAGAAAGCTGACTTTAGTTGAGCTATATAGGGTGCATACAAACAACGCCCTTCGATGAGTAGAGTATTAGAAATGCTTGAAGGTGAAGTTGAAGTACCTCCTCAACCGATTGTTCATCAGATGATGGAAAGTTCCATGACATTTTCGTCTCATTCAATAGCTGTATGTTTTGATTGACTCATAGTTGATGTAATGTTCTTGTGAAATAACAAATATTAATGTTGGGGAATGAGGTGTTGTTATTGTGGTACGTACTAGTTCTGCAAAGAAAAGTTGCCAACCACATAATAGTAGTGAATGACTATCCACTTCTTCACCACGCACCACACAATCTTCGACTGATAATGAGCCAAAGATCACCAACATTGCTACACAGAGGCAAACCAGGTTGCAATGGAGGTACTTCATTTGACACAACTCCAAGACCCGATAGATGATTGACGAGTACAAATCAATGGGAGCTCCTTCAAGAAGAAGGAATCTAGTAGCACTTATCAAATTTCTTTCTTTAGGCCATTTTAAGAGCATAACCAAGAGGTGAATCCTAGAAATAATGAGAAAGGATTTGGGCACAAATGAGAGATGACAGACAGATTCAGGATATATGGATGTCAAACAAAATGAAGGACACAATTGCCAACACTAGCTACATACAACCTACAAGTTAAATACTTTGGAAAAACTCAATATAAGCTTGAATAACACCATCAGTCTTTTTTTTGGTTTCACATTAACATAAATGAGTCATAGCATTAAGAATGAAAAACAAATCAAGGAACATGTGAAGAAATAAAAGAGAAAAAATTAGTTTCAAGAATGACCCAATACTATAATAGCTTAATCCTGAAGAAATTGATGACCTCCCCCCATCTTCATACAAGGAGAAAAGAAAAGGAGGATGTTATCTACAGTGTTAATACCAACAAAAGGTCTTAGATGGTTGATCCAGTACATTACATCTGCATATCTTTGATATCTGGAAACACAAAATTAGTATGTTAGCATTCCAAGAAGAAATCATACTACTGATACCAAGCTAGTCAAAACAGGTTTCCAATCTCATAATGAATAATAGCATAGGTTATGTAATTATACTATTATTTACTAGTAAAATTATCCGCGGAAATTTATAAAATAATACTTAAAACCTATTAGTCAATAAAAACTAAAACAATATATTATCTTACATACAATATTGCGTAGTAACGAACATTAATAATGTAAAGGAAACAATAATTATAACATATTATCATTTATCCTTCAATCAATCATTGTTAATTTGATTTTATAATTTATTCTTTTGCTTCTAGGAAGTGTTACTATTTGATATTTTTGGGGAATCAAATGAATATCAACATGAAATATTAAATTTTCTAATAAATAAATAATCATTGGTGAAAGGATAAATAAATTTCAAAAGGCAGAAAAAGTGAACAAATATTCTAACAAATACTTATATAGCATCCTAGTACCATTTACAAACTCATTGCAAAGGTTCTTGCCAAAAGATTGAAGCTGTAACGACCTAATTTCCGTCATTATGGAAAATCCAATGGAGAAAGAATTGGGGTCAAAAAACTTTTTCGTAGTAACATGGAATTTCCTAACCTAGTCCAGAATGGGACGAAATCAGAGTCTTTAAGGTGTAGGAAAATCTGGTAACAATCGGGTGAATCATTTATGATTTTGATTACATGAGTGGTTAGATAACTCGTTAAGAAATCCGTACGACTTTACGGAATTGAATTCGGACGAGTAGAACTCGCGGAATCGATCTTAGCGTAAAGGGTATTTACTGAGCATTGTGGGTTAGAGGTGTGTTGTGAAATAGGAATTTTGGAATTCTTGAAATAACTCTTTGTCTCGAGAATGCCGCTGTGGAGCTGGGTTTTGCCGCTTTGGCGGGGCCGCTATGGCGGGCCCAACGCGAATTAAAGTCGTTAATAAACCCCTAAACGATCTCATTATGCACTTTTTGACTTTTTGAGCTAAGGAATGACTCCCAGGCGACTCCTACTCGTTTTTCACCATTCTTGAGGCTAAAGGTAAGCTTTTCACTCTCCGAATCCATTTTTCAATCCATAGAACGTAATCTAGTGGGTCATTATCGATTGGGGAGGGTTTTGATCTAGAATTTATGGTGGAAAAAGCCCTAAATTGGGTAGTAGGATCTTGGGTTTGGTCTAGGGTTATTGGGTTTGTTATAATCCGGATAATTAGACCTTCGATTATTGATCCTTGCATATAAATTGTTGTTTGTAGACCTAGAACAAACGGAACGAATCCGTAAAGGGAAGGTTCAAGTGCCTTAAGGGATTCAAGCTTGGATTCGAGGTAGGTGATGGTTGTGATTCCATGATTGTGTGATGCATGTTTGTTCTTGCTTCATTATGATACATGTATGTATGCGAATGTTGCATTATTGATCACACTTGTTGTAAATGAGAATAATTGAATAATTGTATGCCATGAATCACCTCTTGTTGTATGATTGTGCGAATATACATTGTGATTGTGATTGTGGTTTGTTGAATGGGCGGCTGTAACGATCTGACACACTAATTGGGATCGGTTGCCACGTTCCGGCATAAATATGGGATCGGTTGCCACGTTCCAGCATAAATATGGGATCGGTTGCCACGTTCCGGCATAAATATGGGATCGACTGCCACGTTCCGGCATAAATATGGGATCGGCTGCCACGTTCTCACACTAACTTGGATCGGGTACCACAAATCGGTATGCTAACAATTTGGGTTTGGATTCCATGAGAGGACCATTTAATTGGGTTCTGTGAGAGGACCATTGAATTGTGTTGTGTATCTACTTGTGATGAGTTCGATCATATCTAATGATGATTGATATTGAAAGATGGTATGTTGCTCTAAATTGATATAATTGTGATATGTGAGAATCGTGTAGTTGTTCATTGTTTGTATATGTTGATGATATTGTATATGTTCGATATGTGCATGTGATTATATTGTTGTATTGACTAATGTATGTTACACTTAGTGGGATAGCCGTGTGATCCTACCAGTACACGGTGGTTATGTACTGATACTGCACTTGCTCTTATTTTTGTTGAGTACAGGGCATCTTCCGGCGGCTATTGATAGACCTCATTTAGAAGATCAGTGATCGCCGATTCGAATTCAAGGGTGAGCCAGTTCTTCCGAACTGCCTTGAGTTCTCTTTTTGTCTAGTCCATAATATTCAGACTTAGACTAGTTCTTTAGATGATTTTCTCGTTTAGACTTATGAATCTTGTTAGTGTTTTGGTACATTGACTTTCAGGTTCTAGGGGTTGAATTTCCGCATTAGTTTGGTTAGTTTTTTGTTTAAACCTTGGAGTTTATGGGAACTTCATTTTTGTCGTTATTTAAAGTGTATTACTTTGGTTAAGTTGATTAGTTGGGATGTAGTTTTGGTTCTCCCACTGGAGGGTTAGTGTGGGTGCCACTCACGACGGTCCGGGTCGTGACAAAGTTGGTATCAGAGCCCTAGGTTCGTTGATCTCATTGTACCAAAACGAGTCTAGTAGAGTCTTGCGGAACGGTACGATGACGTCCGTATTTTTTTCCGAGAGGCTATAGGACTTTAGGAAAAACCCACTTCTTTCTACTCCTTCGTGCTATGACTTGAATCCAATTGGTATCTGGGTGATACAAATTGGTATCTTTTCTCCTTCACTCTATGGTACGAGCTAGAGCAACAACAGTGGTAACATCATCGCTAGGAAGAAAAGATGTGTATAGTCTACCGATATTTGAGTAGGGTCACCATTCAGAAAAAGTATCCATTGCCTCGGATAGATGACATTTTGACCAATTGCAAGGTGCATCAGTTTTTATATAAGATTGATTTAAGGTCTGGTTACCATCAGTTAAACATTGAGGCGGTTAAGAATTGGGTTCGACCAAGTTCTATGATTAAAATTAACAGTTTTGTGGGGCTCGCTAGCTACTATTTTCTCTTGTGGTATGAGTTGAGTCCAATTGGTATCTCCCGATTCCAATTGGTATCTTAACAAAGTGAACTAGACGTCGTGGTCACGACTGAGGGGCCACAAGCAAAGCAAATTGGAAACTGAGAAGGTTCCAATTGATATATGGCCCTAGTGGTGGTGTGAATGCATGGATGATCAGGAATGGTCATCCATAGAATGAAATAATTAATTAAGAATTTGGACTTATCTGTGAATTGTATCTTGGAAACTTTGATATGTACAATACGTTGGCCTGGTCGTTGAAGTTATGCAAGTTGTAAATACTTTAGTATTATGAAATTCGTTGTGTAAGGAAGATTTAACTAAGGATCGTGTGAGTGTTTGGGTGTATCCTGGGGATGTGTGGGTTGTGGTGCTGAATTGACAAGAATGAATTGGTTTGTGTATCATGGGATTGACTGGGGGTAGACGATGATTATCCTAGTTATGAGGATTATTCTAAAATTGCTAAGTAAAGTTGGGAACCTTTGTGGAATTTAAAAAAGAAAAGAACCCCAGAAAAAATATTGGCAGGGGTTCTGTTTCCGTTATGGCCGCTGGGGCGGGATTCATCCCACCAAGGCGAGGCCGCCAGTGCAGAAATTTTCCCGCTAGAGCGGGATGAGGCGAGGCAGAACCTCAACATGTCTTACCTATTTTTCCCCTAGTCACAATTATGGACCCCGAATAGTACCCCAACTAATCCCCGCGATCTAATTCATTATTCAGCAATCGAATATAAGTGGTAAAGTGTGTTAAATTGCGGAGAACTTGGGCATATGAGGAGGAAATCAGTGAGGCCGTGGAGGCCGGGGAAATGGCAATGCAGGTAGAGAAGTAGTGTAGCCAGGCGAGGAGGTTGCCCGTCAAGACGACAGGGCTCAGTTATATGCTTTTCCGGGCAAGACCGAGTTTGAGGTGTGTGATGCAGTGGTCACTAGTGTTGCTCTTGTTTGTGCCCTGATGGCTATTGTTTTGTGTGGTCTGGGTTCTACTTATTCGTACGTGTTAGTTCAATTGCCTTGGGATTTGATATGGTTTGTGATATACTTGATGCCCCTATCCATGTTTCTACCCCAGTTGAAGAGTAAGTCATAGTCACCCTTGTATATCGTGTTGTCCTGTTGTGTTTATGGACTTTCAGATTTGGGTTGATTTGGTTATGCTGGATATGACTGACTTGATATAATCTTAGGCATGACTTGGTTGTCCCCCTATTATTCCGGGCTTAATTGTAATACTAAATCGGTAACTCTAGAGATCCCCGGTAGGGAAAGATTAGAGTGGGAAGGGGTGTACAAGCCTAAGCTAGCTAAGATCATATCCTCAATTCGAGCAAGGACACCGGTAAGGCAGGGTTGTTTGGCTTAATTAGCTCATATTCGGGATGTTGAGGTCGAATCCCCATCTATTGAGTCTAATCCTGTGGTGTTAGAATTGAGAGAGCTTAAAGCTCAAATCCAAGGGCTTCTTGATAAAGGTTTCATCCGTCCTAGTGTTTTCCTGTGGGGTGCTCCTGTCTTGTTTGTTAAGAAGAATGAGGGTAGTATGAGGACTGGTGATTTTATCTTAATCCATAAAGGAGTGGATTAATACCAGAATGACAAGCTTATGGATAAAGAAAGTTCCATTGAGTATATTTGGGTGAAGGAAATTGAAAATTTTAGTAAGAAAGTGCATACCAAGATTGGGTTAGTCCTTTAAATTTGATGAGTATACATGAGTTTGAGGTGTCATGTTGATGAAATGTTGGCTTCATAGTGATAGTCAGGGCTAACTGAGCGTAATGGTAATAAGAGTTTGCGATGAATTGTGATGGGATGCAACTATATAATAAAATTGTTGGTTAAGCAAATTTTTGTATAGTAATTACAACTTGCGAGTATCTAAGGTTGTGGTTTTCTAATATTGGGTGAGTAACGTGGTTGTATGGAAACTTTTAAGAGATGGTGGGACACCACTCGAATGGAATGTTAAAGAGCTAGAGTTATAATAAAGGAAAATATAGTGGAATGTAGTACAGTTTTTAGAGAGAGGCTAGAGCAAGAATATTTTATTTGATTCTTAAGGCTAAAGAGTTATCTTTAGAGGAGTAGATAATTGGGTTCAGAGACGCATGATTTCATTCATTTTGCTGTGGCTATGGTAATAGTGTCACAAGTGTGTCAGATTGGTTAAAAACTATCGAAAAAGACTTGAGAAAGGAGTGTGCGGACATTAGCTTGAGTGTGATGATAAGTGCTTGGTTTTGTTTTCGAGTCTAGTAATGAGTATGATTGAAATTTTAGCGAAATATATGGTAAGATCGATGGAGATGCGATCACTGATAAACGGAGATCTATGAATTCATAAAAATCTTCAAGGTACAAGCTAATGTTGATAGAGAAAGGGATTGTGTTATATGGTGGAAATTATAATTCAGATTTTTCATTGTGAGTCTACATTCATGGTGATGTATTTTGTCAAGGTATGAATTGGCAAGGTGAGAAATGATCAATTGTATCCAGTATTGAGCATTTGAAAGGACTTACACCTGAGTTGAGTCGTAAGTTTACTACTATTGATTGTTAAAGTACCTAAGAAAGGTTTCATTTAAAAGTGTTGGTTTAAAATAAGGTAAATGGTTGTAGTGTTTATGATGGTTGTTAGTATTGTGAGTATGATTCACTAGTTATGCTCTCGTGTGTTTTCATTTTTGTGGGTGGATCCCTAGTGGTGGATCAGGGGTACCAAATCTTGCGATGTTCTCTTGGTTGAGTGGGAAGATTGGGAAGATTTGGTTATTTCGAATGACATAATTGGTATTGTCAAAGTATTTTAGTGGTTCTACATGTACCACATTGCTTATGATAATTTATAGAAGAGCTACCATGCGTATTTGTGGTTGTCCGGCAATCTTAATATTCCTCTAGTCGTCGAGGTCATGTATCGATTATGTGTGGTTGAATGTGGGGATCTTTAGGTCCAATTCTACTGATCTTAAGAGGTAATCCACAATTACTAAATCTAGCATTTCGATAGTGTTGTTGGAGGGGTTGTATGCTTGGACATATCCCTCGATGAGTATCTGATTTCTAAAGATCAAATTTGTTATAACTTAAGCTCATGGGAATTTATGTTGTGGGATGGAGATATTGTTAAGAACTATGATTGTTTAGGTATTATGAGTGTGTGTTGGTTGGTTCAGGTTCACTGCTAATTGTAGCGAGTATTGAGTTAGAATTTTATCATGCTTAAGTGCTAAAGGATTCACCCGGATGATTGTGTCAAGGTCCTTGATAACATGTTGTAGATGTGTGTACAATCAACTTTGGTGGTTGTTGGTAATCTCTTTTGTTGTAGTTAAGTTTACATACAACAATATTTATCACTCGAGTGTTGAGATTACTTCATTGAGGTATTGTAAGGGAGGATGTGTAGGTATTTAATTAGTTGGTTTGAGGTTGGAGATGTGAAACCTTAAGGGGTAATGAGATTCGATAAGAAAGGCATGCAATACAAGTATCCCCAGTAATTCGACGATTCAGATACTACTCTATCCTTACTTTAATCAGACTTTCCTAGTTGATCACTCGTTAACGAGTGATGGGTAAATTGGTATCTATTGTAACGATCTGATTTCCATCGTTATGGAAAAACCAATGGAGAAAGAATTGGGATTAGAAAACTTTTTCGTAGTAACTTGGAATTTCCTAACCTAGTCCAGATTTGGACGAAATCAGAGTCTTTAAGGTGTAGGGAAATTTGGTAAAAATCGGGTGAGTCATTTATGATTTTGATTACATGAGTGGTTAGATAACTCGTTAAGGAATCTGTACGACTTTACGGAATTGAATTCAGACGAGTAGAACTCGCGGAATTGATCTTAGCGTAAAGGGTATTTATTGAGCATCATGAGTTAGAGGTGTGTTGTGAAATGGGAATTTCGGAATTCTTGAAATAACTCGCTGTCTCGAGAATGCTGCTTTGGCGCTGGGTTTTTCTGCTTTGGAGCTGGGTTTTTCTGCTTTGGCGGGGCCGCTGTAGCGGGGTGGTGGTCATTGTGGCGGGCCCGATGCGAATTAAAGTCGTTAATAAACCCCTAAACGACCTCATTATGGACTTTTCAACTTTTTGAGCTAAGGAACGACTCCCAGGCGACTCCTACTTGTTTTTCACCATTCTTGAGGCTAAAGGTAAGCTTTTAACTCCCCGAATCCATTTTTTATCAGTAGAACGTAATCTAGTAGGTCATTATCGATGGGGGAGGGTTTTGATCTAGAATTTATGGTGGAAAAAGCCCTAAATTGGGTAGTAGGATCTTAGGGGTCTAGGGTTATTGGGTTTTTTATAATCCAGATAATTTGACATTTGATTATTGATCCTTGCATATAAATTGTTGTTTGTAGACTTAGAACAAGCGGAAAGAAGCCGAAAAGGGAAGATTCAAGTGCCTTAGGGGATTCAAGCTTGGATTTCAGGTTGGTGATGGTTGTGATTCTATGATTGTGTGATGTATGTTTGTTCTTGATTCATTATGATACATGTATGTATGCGAGTATTGCATTAGTGATCACACTTGTTGTAAATGAGGATAATTCAATAATTGTATGCCATGAATCACCTCTTGTTGTATGATTGTGAGAATATACATTGTGATTGTGATTGTGGTTTGTTGAATGGGCGGGTGTCACGATCCGACACACTAACTGGGATCGGTTGCCACGTTTTGGCATAAATATGGGATCGGCTGCCACATTTCGGCATAAATATGGGATCGGCTGCCACGTTCCGACATAAATATGGGATCGGCTGCCACGTTCCGGCATAAATATGGGATCGGTTGCCACGTTTCGGCATAAATATGGGATCGGTTGCCACGTTCCAGCATAAATATGGGATCGGTTACCATGTTTCGACATAAATATGGGATCGGTTGCCACGTTTCGGCATAAATATGAGATCGGCTACCATGTTCTAGAACACTAACTTGGATCGGGTACCACAAACCGGTATGCTAACAGTTTGGGTTTGGGTTCCATGAGAGGACCATTGAATTGTGTTGTGTATCTACTTGTGATGAGTTCGTTCAGTTCTAATGATGATTGATATTGGAAGATGGTATTTGCTCTAAATTGATATAACCGTGATATGTGAGAATCGTGAAGTTGTTCATTGTTCGTATATGTTGATGATATTGTATATGTTCAATATGTGCATGTGATTATATTGTTGTATTGACTAATGTATGTTACACTTAGTGGGATAGCCGCGTGATCCTACCTGTACACAGTGGTTGTGTACTGATACTGCACTTGCTCTTATTTTTGTTAAGTACATGGCATCTTCCAGCGGCTATTGACAGACCTCGTTTAGAAGATCAGTGATTGCCGATTCAAATTCAAGGGTGAGCCAGTTCTTCCGGGCTGCCTTGAGTTCTCTTTTTGTCTAGTCCATCATATTCAGACTTAGACTAGTTCTTTAGATGATTTTCTCGTTTAGACTTATGAATCTTGTCAGAGTTTTGGTACAATGACTTTCAGATTCTAGGGGTTGAATTTTCGCATTAGTTTGGCTAGTTATTTGTTTAAACCTTGGAGTTTATGGGAACTTGATAAGCAAACTCATTACAGGTAACCAAACTCGTTAATTGCAAATAAGTGTCTTGGCTACTACTTGAGAATGGGGAAGGCAAGATTAATATGCAAGTGTAATTTAGAAAAGGCATTTGATTTTCTATTGGAAGTCATGACTTGTGCACTATTTGGGATAGGTGGATACAGTGGATCCTTACTTGCATCTCTACTGTCAGACTTCATCTTCACATTAATGGAAGCCCCGAAGGCTTCTTTAAGTCTAAGAGAGCCTAAGACAAGGAGATGCTCTCTCTCCTTATCTTTTTGTGATTGTCATGGAACCCCTAAGAATAATGCTTAAGAGACCTGAAGAATTGAGCTGGAATTGAGGGATTTGCATTTCTGGTAAAGATGGCAGAGGAATCTGCCAGACTCATGTTGTTTATCCTGACGACACGCTTCTTATATATGATGCTGACAGAAATTAACACTTGTACTTAAGAGCTATTATGTTTGCATTCTGGTCTCGAATAATGATTATAATGTGTGGATGTGTTAGGGATGCATTGGAAGTCATTAATTTAAGTATTTAATTATATTTTTAGTTGCTTTATTTATTATTCTAGAATAGGGTTTATGTTTTAGAGTTTCATAAGGATTAGGTTAAGTTATAGTTATTAGTTTGGAATAGGATTTAGGTCTCCTACTTCCATAAGTATTAGACTTCCTATTGATGTAATAATACTCCTATTTAAAGGGGCTTTTGATGAATAAATCGGTAAGTCATTTTTCAGCAAAAAACAGGAGATTAGAGTTCTCTCTTCCATTGAACTCAAAGGTTTCAGTCTCCCTTTGAAGAGCTGAAGAGATTGAAGTTCTCTCTTTTAATGAACTCTAAGATTTCAGTCTCCCTTTGAAGAGTTGATTTATATATCGCCCTGTGAATCGATCATTCCCTAAAGATTCATAATAATTTTGTATCAGAGCTTAACACAATGGGCGATGAGATCAGTTCTCGATTTCAAGGAGAACATACCATTACAAAAACCTTAATGGACTCTAAAATTGCAACAATGGAACAACGCCTCACGAAAGAATTGTCCAAGTCATCTAAGAACAATTGTCTAGATTGGGAATTGACTCACTGTCCGTCGCTTTTTAATAAAAAAAAATATTTTAAAAATTATTTTACGAAAAGTGACGGACAACATCTCTTAGTACGTCGCTTTTTTTCGCGGATTTTTGCGCCAAATATATATATATATATATATAATTATTTAATATAGGTAGAGACGCTGTTCGTCGCTTTTTATTAAAAATAATTATTATAAATGAAAAAGAAATCACGCCGTCCGTCGCTTTTTATTAATTTAAATTGATTAATTATTTTATAAGAAAGCGACGGACAACATCTCTTAGTCCGTCGCTTTTTAGTCAAAATACTGGTCAAATACTTAATAAAAGCGACGGGCGATGTCTCTTAGTCCGTCGCTTTTTGGTCAAATATTTTTAAAAAAGCGACGGACAAAGAGACGTTGTCCATCGCTTTTCTTAAAATATCTGAAGACCAATCACGAAAATTCCCCATTTTCCCATCTCTCTTCCTTCTCTCTAAGACCAGACGCTGTCGCTGCCGACAGAGAACCCCATTGCGCCGCTGCGGACCTCGACCCCACTCCATTGTCTATCCATTGCCTCCTTCTCCTTTAATTTAAGGTTAGGGTTTCATGAAATTATTTTTTAATTTTTTCAATTTGAGTTAGATTTGATTTTGTTAATTTGTGTATTGTTTGTTTGAATGATTGATTGTTAGTTAGTGAATGATTTAGGGTTTTTATTTATTTTAGTACTAGTTTGATTGATTGTCAGATAGTTAGTGAATGAATATTTAGGATTTTTTTATTTTAGTACTTGTGAATTGGGATTTTTCTTAGTTTGATTGATTGTTAGTTAGTGAAGTGTTAATTTGAAGTTAGATGAATTGAAGTTAGATTTAGAACATGAACTTGAAATTTGAATATAGCTTATTAATTCTTGAGTTAGAAGTTTATGTATAACGACTAATTTTAGAAATTGGATATATGATGAATTTAATTAGAAGTTGAAGTAGTTGAACTTAATTTTTGAGATTATATGAACTTAAATTTAGAATTTGAACTTGAATTTAGAGTTTGAATATAAATAATTCTTGGATTAGAAATTGATATATAACTAAGCATATTTTGGGAGTTGCCGTATTGGAAGGACAATCTGCTACGACATAATCTTGATGTCATGCACATTAAAAAAATATTATTTTGACAATTTATTTAACACAACGATGAATGTTAAGGACAAGACAAAAGACAATCCAAAAGCTAGAATGGACATAAAGGAATATTGTAGGAGAAGAGAGTTATGGCTGCAGGAATTACAAAATGGTAAAATAGTTAAGCCTAAAGCCAGTTTTTCATTCACATTGGATGAGAAACTTGAAATTTGTGAGTGGTTTAAAAATTTGAGGATGTCGGAGGGATATGCTTCGAATTTACGAAAGCGGACAAATATGAATGAAGGAAAATTGATAGGTATGAAAAGTCATGATTGCCATGTATTCATGGAAACTTTAGTGCCTATCGCTTTTAGCCATCTACCTGAAAGGATATGAAAACCAATCACAGAGGTAAGTCTTTTCTTTAAAGATTTGTGTTCTGGAAAGATGGAAGAATATATTCATGTTATTACTACTAAGTTGGAGAAGATCTTTCCATGTGGTTTCTTTGATGTGATGGAGCATCTTCCAATTCACCTTGTACAAGAGGCCTGCCTCGGAGGTCCAGTTCAAATAAGATGGATGTATCAATTTGAGAGGTATCCATTTGAAATATTCACTAAGTTATATATATTTACCAAGTCTTTTATTAACATATATATGCATATATACATGCAGAAAAATTGGCAGTTCCAAGCAAACAATTAAGCAAAGGGGAAAGATCGAAGGATCAGTTGTTCAAGGTCATATTGGGAGAGAAACTGGTGATTTTTATTCTTATTACTTTGGTGATGATGTGTCATGTAGGAGAAACAGGTCCAATCGAAATGATGAAGGCGATATTGATCCTTTATTTCCACCAATATCAATTTTTAATCAAAATGATCGAGGATCTAAAAAGCGTGGAAAGCTAGACTTCACTAATATGGAAATGCAATCAGCTCTGACACATAATTTGCTTAATTGCCTAGAGATTCAACCATATCTCAAGTAAGTGTTAAAAATATGTTATCAAATTACATACTAATAAGTGTTCATTAACTAACGAAATATCTGAATGTAAAATGATCAGCTTGTTCGTAAACACATGGGGTAATGAAGCCATCTATACAGAATTTTCCAAATGACTAACAAACTATGTAAGTGTGCAAGCTTACATTGAATCACTAACAATTTAATAATATATTCATGTTATACTAAATTATATTACTTTAAATAACAATCTCGTAGATTTACGATGAATACTCAAGTGTCGAACATTTGCAATTAGTGAAAGAAGTAGTACTTGGACCTGAATCTCAAGTATTGACAATGAATAAGTATTCTGTCAATGGTTTTAAGTTTCAAACTGAAGAAGTTTTTAGGAACAAGAAAACAAATAATAGCGGTGTCTACATACAAGGTGATGTTGATGGTACTGGCCAAACTATTAAATATTATGATGTCATTCATGAGATTATTAAAGTAAGGTATTCAGGTTGACCTAAGAAGAAGATTGTATTGTTTCGATGTTAGTGGTTTGACCCATCAAATAGAGGCACAAAGGTGGACCATCAACATAATATAATTGAAGTTAAGCACACCAGGAAATACAGAAGTTATGATCCTTTTATTATTGCACAAAATGCTAAACAAGTGTATTATGCTCCATATCCATTGCATAGAGACAAAGATGATTGGTGGGTTGTTATAAAAACTAAGAATGTGGGAAGAATTTAAATTGACAATGTCTTAGATGTGGCGTGTTGCGCTCAAATCGCACACGCAAGTGCACGTGGTCGTTCAAGTATTAAAGTGGCTCTTATAAAGAGCCGTGTATCGTACCCACAGGGACTTACGTTGAGAATTACTTAATTTCTCCAACTTTCAACTAAGCACTAGTGTTATCAAGATTCCGAGAGTGATTTATTTTATAATTTTAATAGTTAAACAAAATGTAACAAGAACGATTCAATTTCAAGGTTTTCAAACAATGATTGGGTAAAGTCCAGGGCTGCAGCTCTTATCTAGATTCATGCAATTTATATTATCTAAATGAGTATTAATCAACTATCGAATCAGTGATCATAGAGTTAAATGTATGATTATGATCTCCCGACCTCTAATCGCCTACGATAAATGACAACCTAACTACATCGTTGAGCGGAGATAGGCTGGACCAAGTACCGAGCATTACGATTTCTTCATGTATAGTGACCAAACATGGTTTCTAGGTATATCCCTATCCTAGATACAAATTAACCCTAATTATTGAGAGTTAATCATGCTCCTTATGTCCCACGTTCTATCCTCTTATTCCTCTCCCGAGTTCAATTTGGATAATGTGTTTATTTCAATGGTGATAAGGCACAAAATACGAAAAACAAGAACATAAGAAAGATTCATATGATAATTGATATTAACCCAATGAAAATATAATAAATTACAATCATCCTGTAGCCACAACCCTAGAACTAGGGTATTTAGCTACTCATAGCAATAGATTCGATCAAGCAATGTTTAATAAACATAAAAAGATCGAAAGTAAAAGAGTTTAGGAAAGAACCCTAAAAATGATGAAAAAGTTCTCCAAGTCGTCGTTCTTCCAAACCCAGAAAAAGAATGTTTTAATAAAATAAAGTATTAACCTATTTATACTAAAAGTCGAAATGGCCAAAACTGGAACCCAGGGGTGCGATGCGGAGGCATGTCTGCGATTCGATTTGTGAGAAAACACACTTCTCCGCAACGTGGCTGCTACACGGAGGGTTCTGCCTCAAAAGTTATTTTACGAGCCAAACTAAAATTCCTCTCCTCGATGCGGAGAGGATACAGGTAAGCCTCAAAATCTTTTTCTTCCTTGCTCCTTTTCGACTCGAATCTTTTGTGTTCCCCAATGTCCATTTTAGTGCTCGTTTCTCCCTTTAAGATCACCTACACAACTAATCATGTTGGTTAGTTTATATACAACCATAAGACTCGATAAGATTATAAACAAACACATATTGAATTCAAGCTTAGCTTAAATATGGGCATTATTAGATTTCTAGGCATATAAATATGCCTAAGATCACTACCCCACACTTAGAGCTTTGTCCGTCCTCGAACAACTTACTAACTACTCCTAGACCTAGACTCTTTATTATGGTATTTGTGCATCCACCACTTTCTTCCAAGGATCTGTAAACAGTTAACACATGCATGATTTCATTCAAAGTATGCATGACTCCTGTAATCGACTTGACAACTTTTAGCAACCAACACATTCAACAATATGTGCACCATTACATATCACCTATCCTTCATACAACAAGTACCCCTCACTCCAAAGAATTGTCCAGACACTCAAATCAACAACTTGAATATACTTTAAGGATTTTTCAAACATGGTACACTCTCACTCAACAAAGACATCAAACATGTATGCATTGAGAACCATAAGCTTGCCCATTATGTACATCTCTACTAATAAAGTGTGTTATGCTCAAAATCAAATAGGACTTGTTCCGATGTAATGTAGGCTTGAGGTAAGGGAGGATTCATTTAGATAAAATTAGTGACTTATCCTCCCTAATGCACCAGATTCAACTTCCTTCTTACATTCACAACTTTTTCTTCTCTTCAGCCCCATCTTTCTTCATATATTTCCACTAGTATTACCAACCTTGCCTTTATTTCTCACTCGCCCCTTTATTTCTATAACTCTTTTTTTTTCTTTTTGTTTTTTTAAAAAAACACTCACAATAGCCACCCTTGACTTAGAGATTTCTCTCGAGTTAAGGTGCACATTGCCCTTGTAAGGATCAGGACCATCATTAAGGTATTCACCAAGTTAGCTACCTTCAACTTAAGCTTCCAACCTTAGTCGAAGTGCACAATATCCTAAGGACCAGGGCCAATCTCAAATTCAAACTCCTGGGCCATTTTACTGCCTCTTTTCACTCTTCCCCCCACAAACTAAACGTTTCCACCCTATTTACTCTTTCCGCCGTTTTCACTTTTCCTCCTAACATAGTGCATTAAGGATTTGGGATCAAAGCTAATGATATTAATAAAAAGGATTCGCTTCATTACGTGGGTTAGAACAAAATCAAGGCTGAAAAGGTTCAATTGGGCTATACTAGGGATATTATTTCTGAAAAGGCTAAAATTCAAGATAATTCAAAGAAAGTCTATTGTCATCTTCTAAACGCAACACCACTTTTATTTCGTTTCAATAACATGCCGGGCAAGTTCTAGACTTAGATACATTACATGGATACTAACAGAATCTCACCACACATGGCACAAGTTCTAATCAAGAATGATTCAATCACAGCACACAATCAATTTATGCACAAGGTCCAATTTAAGCTTAAGTTGTAATCATTCAAGTCAAATACAAAAATTTAACTGCATTAATATATCAACTTCAAATCATGCTTTCATACATATTCCTTTCAGAATTTTAGCTTCATCACAAACCATCCTAAGACTCAATGACGAAATTTACCTTAAGACGGTCGTTATCCATCTATCATAAGGCAATGTGACTCAACTATGACTACTAACTCAATCCTACAAAGACAAAATCTTTTTGTATTTTTCATGATTCAAAGGGACTTTCCTTGGCCAAAGAACCGAAGACAACCTCCAGGGAACCCAAAATAAAACAAAACAAAAAACAAAACAGACTCTAACAATATTCAACAATAAAAATATATACAGACCAGGTATGCTTTTCACCCCTCACCCCACACTTAAACAGTAGCACTGTCCCCAGTGCTTTATAAAAATATCAGAACAATACAAGAGCTAAGGTGAAAATACTCCCTGATCAATCCTCCATCGCATCACCCCCTTCGGCCTTATCACCGGCCTGAGCGGGGTCTATCTCCTCATCAGAATCGGACTCTACATCCAAGCTAGTACGCAAGCACTCCTCATCAGTCAGAATATCATTATCGATCGACTCACGAAATTCAGGACCAATGCCAAGTAGGGCCTTGGCGTGGTCATTCAAAGGGTAGCGCCTCTCAACATCTCCTAGATGCATGTCAGTGGAAGCCCGACAGCCATTCTGGTGGCGTAGCATTTCTAGGCCGTATATCCTGGCCATAATCAGCTCATCGCGTCGATGGCGCTCAGCAGTAGTGAGAGTTTGCCCAAACTCAGTGTCGGGACCCTTTGTTCTAGTGATGTCCACCAGTGCTGTGAATAAGGGTGCCATGTAGTCCACATTTTCTTCAAGAACACCTACAGCACGGCACATCCCGATAATAAGGCCACCAAAAGCATACATGTGCCCTATGTGAACCCGGGCCTTCCGTATCGCAGATTTCATGACAGCTCCGATATTCAGCTCCGTAGCAGTCATCAAGGCTTATACCAAGCACACCTTGTTCCGAGTAATATATGTGTAGTGGACACCTGGTATCAAGCAGTTCATGACAATCTTTAACCAGATGCGCGTCTCCCTAAGCATGTGACCATAGGGAAGAAATTGTTGATATCTCTTCCCACTATGCTTAGTCCATTGTGCCATGGACTGTGGACCGCATAGAGTATGTCTAATGGCCCGGTATGGAGGGCATATGTTTAACCCTATCAGCACTGGTGGATATGTGTCCTGTGGTGTACCCAATATGTCATTTATACCCATTGGAGTGATAGGCACATTATCTTGCATTCGGTGCCCAGTTGGCGTAGAATTCTTGGACCATGTGCAAGTTGCACTTTTCCAGCTCTGCAAAGATAAACTCCATACGTAGCTCCCTGATCCGCCTCAGTATCTTTGGGAACTCCCATGCCAAGCTGTCCCTATCAATACAAACGTCAGAGAAATACGATGCCTCAGTGTGCTTTTTGTACCATGCTTTCCCTTCTTTGGTTACAACCTTCACCCCGAACCATCTTATTTGGCCCCTGGGAACTGCAGGTGTGGGTGGGACATTCCCACTCCGGACACATTTCCTATGGCTCGACGTGGCAACTTCCTTACAGGGTCTTTGTGAGCTCGACATGATTACCTGCAAGCATAAACAAATCAGCCCACCACACATAACATTGATAACAATTGGGTGGTGTGCACACACCACCCCATACTTATTTCAAAGCATGCTTCAGCTTAGGTACTCAGACTTCCCAAAAATGACCGACAACACACTCATTTAATTATCACATTCATAGAACGAGATAGGCATCACATTATTAGTCACAACCACTCAACCTCACCACTAAGATCAAGATCCACATGCTCAATTTCATAATTCAACAAGTAAGTAGTGTTACTCAAGACTTCACACGACTATATGCAAACAACCATAATAGAATCAGGACTAATGAATGGTCACCAAGATGCTTTCTACTCGAGAATTTGACAAACCGAATAATCATATAGAGTGTGCACAATTTGGACCCAAAATACTGCACATTCCTCTGAACAAGCATGTGTATGGAATCCTCTAAATCACCCTATACCCCCATTCAAGCACCATAAGGTACTGTGAACTCAAGATCTCAACATACCCAATAAAAGGTTAAAAAAATACTCACAATCAAGCAGAACCCACATATGTCATCCTATCAATTTCACCAAATTAACCTACAACCCAAATACGAATAACAAGAGGTGGCTCTACTCAAGAATTTGAAAACACCCCATCACAAGAACATACAATCGTCTGACCTTGCCTCAACAAATTCAAAGCACTACACGAGAGCACAAACAAAAACCTAGAGTTCTACATACCAAAACACCCAAATTTCGCTAAAAAAATAGCAAAATAAGTACCTTGAATGATAGAGAAGCATGAAATTGAGAGATAAAGATGGCAAGTTGCCTCCGCATTACGGATTGAAGCTGGAAAATCGCAAGGGAAGAGGGAGGGGGAAAATCACCAATTTGGGGAGTATAATGGGTTGGGGGACAAGAATTAGGGGTTTAAAAGGGACTGGGTCGGGTTATTTCCAAAAAAATGGGTAAACCCCGTTTAATTAATGAAAATCAAAATTGGCTTACCTGGGGCGCGACGCGGGGTGGACATGGACCCCTCTACCTCACGAAAAATAATTAATGTTTGCGAGGGCAAAATTTTACCCAACCTCCGCGACGCGAGATGGTCACGAACATTCTTTAAGTTTGACGTAGAATACAATCCTCGTCGAATCAAAATTATGGGGGGCCCTCCGCGACGTGCTCACTTCACTGACCATTCTGCCTCGACTTGGAAAATTAATTCCAAGCGAGGCAAAATTTGTACGCTTCTCCGCGACGCGCCATGGGTCAAAATTCCTGATTCTTGGACATTTTAAGCTCAAAACCCATTAGTACAAACATGATGGGTTGCCTCCCATCCAGCGCCTTAGTTTTGGTTGTGGAACGACTCATATTTTTGTACTTTTTTGAATATATCATATATATTTTTTACTAATTCATATGAATTGAAATAACAAAATAAAAGCAAAGAAATCCTAACTATTACAAGGGGTCACGGGTTGCCTCCCGTGCAACGCCTGATTTAACGTCGCGACACGACCTATCTCATGACTCATTCGTCATTCAATGTGAGCGTTTCCAGCTCACGATCAACATCATTTCTGAAATAGTACTTGACATGTTGTCCATTCACAAGGAAAGTAGAGCTCTTGTCCTTGTTCCTTAGCTCCACCGCACCATGTTGAGTCATCCTCACCACTTCAAACGGACCACTCCATTTAGATCGAAGCTTTCCGGGGAACAACTTTAATCGTGAGTTAAATAACAGCACTAATTGACCAGGCTCAAAAGTGCGTGACACAATATGCTTGTCATGCCACCTCTTGGTCTTCTCTTTATAAAGCTTAGCATTTTCATAGGCGTGGAGCCTAAATTATTCTAACTCATGTAGCTGTGCCATCCTCTTCCTTCCAGCTAAATCAGCATCCAGATTCAACTTTTTAATTACCCCAGTATGCCTTATGCTCCAATTCAGCTGGGAGGTGACAGGCTTTTCCAAACACCAATCGCTAAGGAGAAGTCCCTATCGGTGTCTTGTATGCAGTCCGGTATACCCACAAAGCATCATCTAGCTTGTCAGCCCAATCTTTCCTTTGGGTATTCACAGTCTTTTGGAGGATCTGCTTCACATCTCTATTGGATACTTTCGCTTACCCACTAGTTTGGGGATGATACGCTGTAGAAACCTTATGTCTTACCCCATATTTGGCCAACAAATTACGCACTGAACTATTAATAAAGTGCGTACCTCCATCACTGATCATGGCCCTTGGAATTCCAAACCTGGTAAAGATGTGCTTCCGGATGAATTTCACGACCATCTTTGAATCATTGGATGGTAACGCAACAGCCTCCACCCACTTGGACACGTAGTCCACTGCCACTAAGATGTATTGATTACCACAGGACGATGGGAATGGTCCCATGAAGTCTATCCCCTAGACATCAAAGATCTCAACCTCCAGTAAATTGCTCAATGACATCTCATGCCTTCTAGAAATGGTGCCCATCCTTTGACACTGATCACAACCCTTCACAAACATAGCAACATCTTTAAAAAGAGTAGGCCAAAAGAAACTAGATTGCAATACCTTATGTGCAGTGCATTTGCCCCCATGGTATCCACCATATGGTGAAGAGTGACGAATCTCTAACACTTGTGTTGCCTTTTGTTCAGCTACACACCTTCGCACCATCTGATCAGGTCCCTACTTGAATAAGAAAGGCTCATCCCATATATAGAAGCGTGCATCATACTTTAACCTCTGCTTTTGATATGTTAAGGCCCAAGGTGGAAATAAACTACTCACCAGAAAATTTACTATGTCAGCATACCAAGGCACTTGAGCAAGGTCCAAAGCAAGCAATTGCTCATCAGGAAACTCTTCGCGAATCTGCCCCTCATTCTTCACATGAGATGAATCCTCCAATCTGGACAGATGATCAGCTATCTGGTTCTCAATTCCCTTCCTATCTCTTATCTCTAGATCAAACTCTTGTAATAGCAGAATCCATCTAATCAGCATCGGCTTGGCATCTTTCTTATTAAACAAGTACCGGATTGCAGCATGATCAGTGTACACTACAACCTTGGTTCCTACCAAGTATGACCTGAACTTATCAAACGCAAACACTAATGACAACATCTCTTTTTCAGTACCAGTATAATTTGATTGGATTGCATCAAGTGTCTTGCTAGCATAGTAGATGGAATGAAACATCTTATCTTTTCGCTGCCCAAGCACTGCCCGCACCGCTATATCACTGGCATCGCACATAAGCTCGAATGGAAGCTCCCAACTTGGAGCAATCAGAATAGGTGCTTCTATCAATTTCTTCTTCAACAACACAAATGCCTGCAAACACTTCTCATCAAATACAAACTTCATCTCTTTCTCAAACAAGCTGCACATGGGTCTTGCAGTCTTAGAGAAGTCCTTGATGAACCTCCTATAGAACCCTGCATGGCCTAGAAAGCTTCTAACTCCCTTTATTGTGATGGGGGGTGACAACTTCTCAATAACCTCCACTTTAGGTTTGTCAACTTCCAACCCATTCTTGGAGATTTTGTGTCCCAACATAATCCCCTCTCGAACTAAGAAGTGACATTTCTCCCAGTTCAACACAAGGTTCGTTTCTTCACACCTAGCAAGGACCTTGTCAATATTAGTCAAATAAAGGTCAAAAGACTCACCAAACACTGAACATCCTAAGATCATGGCGTATCAAAATGATGTTGCAATTGTTCATCAATAAGTTGATGTTGAATTGGAAACCATACTAGAACATCCTCAACACATATTAGAAGAAGTATCTGATGATGAGATAATGAATGTTGAGGAAGAAATATTCGAGAATGAGGAAAATGAATCATTTGATGACGAAGAATGGGACGATAATGAAATTGAAACGGGTGAAGAGGAAGAATGGGAGAATGATGGAATTGAAACAAGCGAGGAGGAATAGTATTAGAATGAAAGCTAGTATATGTAAGTTAATTTATTTTGCTAATTAATTTTATTTAATTTATGATTTTTATATATTTTACAGGTAAATTTGCATACAGATGTCATGAGGCAGTGACAGTGATAGATTTCGCAAACATCTTGGAGTTAGCGAGACTAATAGGGCTAAAAAGAAGAAGTCTAGGAGACCCATAGATCCTGAGGATATTCCAGGATCTATTTCTTCTGCGCCAGAGCGCATAAGTTGTGATACTAATTTATTTGTTCGGTGCTTCTTCTACTTCACAGGCATTGCCTCCACGTCGGTACGAGGACCTACCTTTACAGGCTATTCGTCGAGCACGATCCTTATCGACAGGTAGGATATCGGATGGTACTCCATCTCCCACATGTACATCTCCTCAGTTATCTGCTATGAGGATTAGAGATTCTAGTATAGAGCAGTCAGATGCTTTGGCCGGTACCCCTCCATTGACTCAGTGTTTTGTGCATCCTGTTGTATCACCTTCATCTACAGCTGCACCTAGTGCTACACCAGATGATGAGATGCCTGCTCTAGCTTCTGGCTAGAAGGATAGACTTGGTAGAGTCATGACTGAGCCGGATGGATCATCGTAAGTTTGTTTTGTTATCTATTTGTTACTTTATTTTATTTATTTCTTATACTTTAATATATTATTCATGAACTAACATATTTATTATGTGTTTTGCAAGTGAAATCCTACAAATGATGCTACCTGAGCTTTAAAAGACTGTGTTAGAAGACTTTTTACACATGCTTATCACTCTTGGAGCGAGCTTTCAAACAGTATACGCCAGGTGATGTTTAATGAATTTAAGGTATATATTTTTTTAGTTAAGTTTAATAATTTTAGTATACTTTACTTTTTTTACTATAGATCTAATTAACATTATTCAATTTTTTTCCAGACTGTGTGTACTTGGGAGTCGAGGTACTATATGGTCATTGTGACACATTTGAGAGGAGGGAATCCGCAAGACTATCTAGCTGGCTAAAGAAAGTTAGGGATATTGATCAACGTCCGGGTTGGATGTTGTCTCATATTTTTGATGAATTGCATCAGTATTGGAACACAAATAAGTTCAAGGCAATGTCCGAACAAGCCAAAAAGTCTAGAGGCAGTCTTAAGGGTAGCTCGTTGCACACTGGAAGTGCAAATTACAAGAGACGGGGTAAGTTCTAATTCAAACTTTTAAATAAATAATTAGTTGATTCATATATATCGTTATAAATTTTAGTTTTTATTTATAGGAAAACGAAATGGGGCGCACTCCCATTGAACCAGAGTTTTCCAAGAGGACTCATGTGAAAAAGAAAGAAAATGAGTCGGATCCGGATGTGTGGGTGGAGCCGTGGAGGAAAGGGCTGAACGAACTTTTGTAAGTTATTTAATATGAACAATATATATTAATAGTGAATATATTTATGATATGTATATATATTGACGTCAGTTTTTATATTTAATATGCAGAATGAGTTTAATCAGTACGTCGCTAAGAATCTAGATAGTTCGGTCCAAACGACACCTGAACTATCCACCCAAATTTGGACAGAAAAAGTGGTAGGGGGACACACAAGGGTAGAGTCTATGGTTTAGGCTTTCAAAATGATGTAAGACGACTCCAGTCAGGCTTACAAGGTATTGGATCGTCACGTCAAGCTGAAGCAGTTGACGGTGTTTAGATTGCTGTTATGTCGGCTCAAATAACACATCTTACATCGGCACTGGCAGAGTCGGAGCAAAGAAGAGTAGCTGAACAACAAAGCATGAGTGCGATCGTTCAGCAAATCAAAGAACAAGTGATGAACCTCGCTCATTGACGTACTACATCTTCTCCTGCCGAGGACACCGACGACGACTGTGATGAGGATGATGATTTTGTAGATCGCACTCCCTAGTTTAGGTCTCTTTTATGAACTTTTTGAAATTTTGAAACAAATTTTTAAACTTTATAAGTCTTTAAATTGTGATTTAGATACTTTTGAAAGTTAATTTAAGTTTGTTGTTTTATGTTTTGTGTAGCTTCTTTATAATGTTGTGTGTTTGATTGGGCTGAATTTAATTGAATTGGATTGCATTTGCAGGTGGGCAGCAAAAAATGCCAGTTTCTGCTGTAAAAAATATTGCAGAAAAAGCGACGGACAGGGTGATTTTGTCCGTCGCTTTTCTGGGTTTTTTTTATTTTAAAAAACCTAGAAAAGCGACGGACAGAGTCCTTTAGTCTGTTGCTTTTCTGGATTTTTCAAAAAAATAATTTCCAGAAAAGCGACAGATAGGGTCCTTTAGTTCGTTGTTTTTCTCAGTTTCTAGGATTTTCAAAATTTAAATTTCCAGAAAAGCGCCGGGCTGCGTCGTTTTTTGGAAATTAAAAAAATGTGACTGAGTCCGTCGCTTTTGTTAAAAAAAATTCCTGGAAAAAAAAATCAAAAAGCGACGAACATGACTACGTCGCTTTTCCGTCGATTTTGACCAAAAAAGTGACGCAGTCCGTCATTTTTCGGCAGTTTTTTTGTAGTGGTGTTAGAATTAGTAATTTATATAAAGTTATTCATATTTCTAGAATTGTGGATTAATGACCTAAAAGAAACATGACATTTGAAAAGCATACAAAAACTAGTTAAATTGAACCTAACGCTATTACTTGCAACGTATTTTTCTCTGTTTTTTTAATTATTAAAACAATTATTTTTTTCACATTTTATACCGTATAAAACACTACATAACTAATTTCACATAACTTAATACGAATATTGCATCACTTAAAATAAAATCATTTTTTTCTTATATATGATCAACCAAACGTTATATTATTATCAGGGAAAAAGGTCTGAAATATATCCGAACTTTGACCGAAATTGTTGTTACGATACCGAACTTTATGGAGGATATTTTACCCCGTGCACTATTTAATAGTGTATTTCAAAGATATATATGTGCCCACGTGGACATCATAAATATTGCATCATTTTAAATAGTAATGTGTCCACGTGGACACATATATACCTTCAAAATACACTTTTAAAAAGTGCAAGGGGTAAAAGGTCCTCCATAAAATTTGGTATCGTAACTCCAATTTCGGCCGAAATTGGAGTATTTTTCAGACTCTTTTCCCTTATTATTACAAAGGAATAATTATATCAACTAAAGGACATATTGAATTATTTAAAATACTTTTCTCGAATGGTGTTTCCTATGTTAACATTTTTAAGGAGCATATAAATTTTGACAATATATACAACATAGAAGTAATCGTCGTTAGCCGTTTTCATTAGACGATAATCCTTTTTTCGAACATTAATTAGTTTAGAGGAATATAATTTCACTAAACATATATCTTTGGAGCCAGCAATTTGTGAGTACAGGGACAAGAATATATTAAAATATTCACTAAGTAATTTCCAATGATACATTTCATATCAATAAATCGAACGAATTATGGTTAGAATTGAAAATTCGAATTCTGAAAAAGTTTTGAATTCTGAATTTGTCTATGAGGAAACACTCTCTTTCACTCTATGTTGTGTTGGTTATATATTGTCGTTGATGTTAGCCTGCGTTGATGATGGCATGCATAAATTCCAACACACACTTTTAATTACGATAATAAAAAACTTAAAACACATAAACATATTTATCATAGTATGATAATGTACACTCTAAAATTATTATTAACTTCGGACATGAAAATGTCCTAAAATCTGGATAATTTTGGACCCAATTAATTCACTTATTATTAGAATAAGTTGATACACTACTTGCAAAACTATGCCCCTCAATTTTGTTTTATTGCACTATGTCCTTATCTTTAAAAATAATTGGGTAATTCGGGTTGGAAATGGGAACTTGAGATCAATTTGGGGGAAGCCGTTAGTTTGGAGGGTACAAGTGAAGTATAGTAACGGCAGGAATATATAAGAATAACTTATTTTAAAGGTAAGATCATAGTCAATCAATAAAACAAAATTGAAGGATATTTTTTACCCTTTTCCCTAAAATTCTATGTATGTAAGGACTATATAACAAAACAACGTGTTTGTTTTATTGATTGACGTAAAATATCCGATACAAATAAGTTTGAATCTTTCACATGGGGGCAAATTACTATTTTTAGGTACTAATGATATCAATTCTTTCAAATTGGTAATAAACCTTTCGAATTAATTAATAGATCTAGCTTTCAAATTATTCACCAAAAAAACAATTTCCAATTATCTATCTATCACACATCTTGATTGCAACTTGTCCTAACTTCATATATTATAAATTAAAAGCTTCACCACTTATTCTTCTTCTCCATAAAAAACAAACAAACTAAACAATAATGAGTCCTCAATTATTTCTACTCCTCAAAATCACAACCCTAATCTACTTCTCAATCCTTCTACAACCAACCCTAATCTTTGCAAATTGTACATGTGAACCTCAAGACAACAAATATAATCATCAAACTAAACACAAAGCCTTATCCTACAAACTAGTAGCCATATCTTCAATCCTTTGTTCAAGTGCACTTGGAGTCTGATGGGGTTTTGGATTCTCAATCTGACTTTTTTTATAACTACATGAATGAGATGAAAGAAAAAAGATTTAGTTTTCCTTAATATTTCCTTGATCTATTTTTCCTTAATTTTCTTTATCTTATTTTGCTTTTTTTTTATTGGTTTCTTTTCTAAAACAAAAATAGTTTGAGAGATTTCGAAAGAACAAAAATCATAGAATATGATTTGGGCATATTCTTTTGTCGGTATGTTTGTCTTTTTATATTATAAAAATACCCAATTTTTTTGTGTTGTCAATTATTCTGTTTTTTTTTTTTTGTCATGTCATAGAGTTAATAATTCCACTCTATTTGTTCTGATTCAACAGATTTAAGGTTAATTACATAAACAACCTTACAAATTTATCCTAATCATAGCTAGTTATATGTTGCAAAACCTTCAATTGAATTAGGAGAAAAATAGAAACTTATAAATAAAAAACATATTTTACCACAAATATTTTCTAACCAAAGAAAACTGTGCAAAATATTTGACATACTAATATTCTGAAATTAATAATTCTTCAAATTTTGCAGGTTTTGGAGTTGGGAATTTTGGTTCATTCTGTGATTATTGGGATTTCCCTTGGAATTATAGAAAATCCAAAAACAATTAAACCTCTTATAATAAGCTTTGAGTTTTCATCAATTTTTTGAAGGCATGGGACTTGGTGGCTGTATTTCCCAGGTAAAATTAGTGAACTCTTTTGTCCGTTCTAAATTAGTTGCCATATTTCACTTTTGAGAGTTCTGACTGTACTATACTTGATATATGTGCATGTGCAGACAAAGTATAAGGCAAGAACAATCATAATTATGGTATTGTTCTTTACTGTTACTACTCCAAGTGGAATAGCTATTGGAATGATGATATCAAAAGGTTACAATGAGCAAAGCTCAACAACACTAATTGTACAAGGAGTTCTTAATTCAGCATCAGCTGGAATTCTTATTTACATGGCACTTGTGGATCTTCTTGCAACTGATTTTATGGGACCCTAAATTATACACTAGTTTCAAACTCCAAATAATTGCCAATGTATCACTTGTCTTGGGAGCTTGTTGTATGTCATTATTGGCAAAATGTGGTGGCACATAATTTCAATAGATAAATTATGTATATAGTTTTAATTGGAAGAAAAATATACTAGCCATTTGTCGTTAATTATGATATGATTCATCAGCTACTGAAAAAGCTTGTTGAATCTTGAAGGATATGCCAAACTTAGTCCATCACTATATGGACGAAATATCATCAAAGACTTTTCTTATACACACCTCAAGTTGATTTATGTTCTCCATATATAATTATTTTTCCCCCCAACTTCTTCTAGTTTCACAAGAATTTGACCATATATTATTATATCAACTTATGCCATCCCTTTGTAATATGATTCCATGATTTTAGAGAATAAAATGTGTAAAATATTGAGCTTTTTGCACTTTAGCATCTGTCAACTTGCAACTTGCAATAATACACTTAATCAAAAATCAAGTCGCTCTCCTGTGAAACATGTCAAAAAGAAATTAAAGTATAATATGTTCATAGACTGCAGTAGTTATAATTAGCCTAGTCCGTGAATCTCACAAATAACACGATATTATCACGGAAGGCTATATCTGGAACGATAGAATTCCTCCATACTTAATCATAATTATGAATTGAATATGTAAAATCATGATACTAAATTTGAATTCGCACCAATAAACTCATGCACTAAAGAGGTTATGCTTCTCGCTGAGTTCTCATTCAAACCTGAAATTTCTGATTTAGAGGAAAGAAAAAAGTGCATTAAAATTTTGGAAAGAGATTTTATATCATTAAGTTAATAAGGTTGATATTTAGTGATCTTAAGCTACAATACAACTTCTCTCTATTCAGGTAAAGACCAAAAGAGAGAATAAGGACAACTTATTTGGTCCTTCAATTAGTTTGTGGGAAGTGTTAAAAGGACACCATAAATACAGTTCACCAGGTCCAGGACTATAGTCTATAGAGATGTAAAGCAACTTTTTTTTTTTTTTGATAACTGAGAAATCCGTCTGTGACCCGCCCTTTGGACCAATCACAGCCTTCTAAACTCGGTGGATAATGGGAAAGCAACTTTATTTTATAGTCAACAAAATAATAAAAAAGGTATCTAGTGATAGTGTTTACTATTATTGTGTCAAATCTTCTACAAGGAAAGAATAAATTAAACGGACAGAGTAAGAATTCAAAGTTCATGAGTTCTGAATTTGTCACCGAACCTCATTTTAGTTACCGAGTTTGCAATTAAGTATATTTATACATGTTTAAGGAATTTCCTAATATAGATACAGTCCCTCTTCTTCAGGAAGCAAATCAGTATTGCTTTAGCTGGGCACTAAGAATACAAAGAGTGGTCAAAATTGATTGTGTAATGAAATATTGCTCTTCATGAATCACATTCATCCATCCACAAATCTATCAAACAAATAATTCACTTAGCATAGCTACACGACCAGTTAAATCAATAATTTAAAAGAGACAAAAAGCTTTAATGAAAGGAGATAACCTGTTCATTCTGTAATGTTAAAACAGAGCTTAGCCTCATCCCAAGGGCCATTAATCTCAAACTTGTACTCTTGAATCCTTATCAGCCAGTAAGGACAAACCAAATTAACAAAGACAAAGATGCCCAAAAGCACAATGAAAAGCAGCTTATGCAACTGGTAAGTGAAGACTAGTGTCAGAACCAATAACTGAAGGGAGAAACAAATATGCAGCTTGAAAGAACGCTTCTTGACACAATATGTGACTAAAGGAGCAAAGAGGAAAACTTGCAAGGAGAATAGCACAATAGCAAAGACATGAAGCCTTGATGGAAGGCGAGAAGAAATCAGAAGTGAAGCCACGATCGAAGCATTCAGAGAGATATTGCTTGTCAGGGTTGGATTATCTAAAGCTCCAGGAGCCTTTACAGTGGACCCTGAGTAATTGTGCAGGAAGAGATGGAGTATGAGAAGGGAAGCTGTTAGTGCCCATATAGAATTCGAGCTTATGGACCTAGTAAGTGTGTGGTAGATAGGAGACAACATATATAAGGCAGTTATGAAGAAGGTATTCTTTAGGAGATAATTGAGGAGGAGATTGAAGGGTATCATGTCTGCAGTTAAAAGCAGAATAAAGAATCCCGATCCAAGTAGGCTAACATTCAGTAGCAAAAGATATTTTTCTGTCAAGGTATTTGTGAGGGTGTAGGTCCAAACCAAAACCACAAGGGCGACAATGCAAAGATATTGTGAGATAGAAACTGCATCGAGCACCACCTTCAATAAGTCTCTTTTGACAACATTAGCATTCATGATCAGTTCCTCCAGGAAGGATTCATCTGTGTGATTGTCACCAAAGCCAGGTTGCATCCCACCATAAACAACTTTTCTCCATTTAGAATGGGTTGGAGAAGAGCTTCCACTGATGCTAACTTCCATTTGTATCATACAATTTTACTCCATGGCATCTGTGAAAAATTAAATGATAACACTTGGGGATCCTAAATCACTAATCTCTCCTATAGTTTATAAGACAAGTTGGAAATGGAAAAGGGGAAACACAACAAATAATGCAACCTTGCTTGGGGTCTGGAGCCATGTAATATTTTAATCAGCACTCGCCTTTGGGATAAGAACATAATAATTTAAGTAACTGGATGTCGCTGTCTATTTAGTAATTTTTAAGTTAGATAAAGACATTGCAGACATTAAAACGCATCTAAGAAAGAAAAAAGATCCCTGGCTACAGAAACTCTTTATCTTGCACTGTTTATCATTATGGAGTCTGATATCATCCAATTTCATTTTGCATCAATTAATCCCTCTTAATTGGTGAAATATAATCTTGATATCTTCAGCTTTTAGACTAATGAAGCATTTAAGTCTCCCTCAAAAAGTAAGATATAACTGCCTTATACTCTTTCTTTTTCGAAATGGCAAGTATAAATTTATTGATGTAAAGAAGTACTAAAATGGTGCTGTGATGTTACATCCAAAAGGAGAAAGTATGTCCACTTCTAGTTATATACATAACACACGGGCAAACTTCAAAGCATAATTCATATTTCAGCAAGGGCTTAAAACCAAAAGTAATATCGAGATTGTCTAAGGCATTAATACTTGAAAAATCAACTAATTCAATACTCAAACTCAACTAATCCCCTGTTTTTCAGCAGCATAAAAGTAGGTTTCTTTCAGCTCTAAAGACCAGCTTTCACACAAGCAGCATTTTGCAGCACAAAACAGTACTCTGCAAGCAAACTCTAACACAAATTACTACAAGCTCATTTTAAAGACATTATTTTTCTCTTGTGTACATCTTCAAGATATCTGATTTAGCTGTATTTCTTGATATGGTCTTAGGGGTTTGATTTAGAAACAAATGAATGTCCCTATTTTCTTGATGTTTTACAAAACTCAAAAGTATAATTATGCTTCAGTATAGCTATGAACAGTTTCTCACGGTATTTAGCCTGATCATCAATTGGTTCAGACTGAAGCTTCTTTTTAATGAAGTTGAAGCTCATTATTGTTTTTTTGGAATATGAGTATCCTCAATATGACGATTCATAGTTTATGTTCCGGCCACATAAATTATACCATAAACCTTTACCTTCCATCACTACTACGAGGCAATTTCACAAAAGTATCCTAAGCAACAGAAGTTTGCCTCTTAGCTCATTTAGTAATAGTGGAAGAACCTATATCAATATCCTATATCACAAGAATCAGCAATAGCTTACATAGACATCTCTACCTAAACCAATAATTATAAAAATGACAGGTCAAAGAATTTGCCTCTCCATCTTCAAATAAGAATCAACTGCTATAGTATATTGTTTTACCCACTGCAAAGGTGTTATAGAACTATGATATGGATAAACTCTTACCAGGTCTAAATTTTCTTCGGAAGTCGTTATTTCCAGATAGGAACTATATCTGAAGCAAGCATATGTTTCCAGGAGGATCTAATTTCTAGCCAGAAAGCCTATCAATAGTTACTCTAAAAATGCAGACAGCAGCTCCAGAGCTTTAAGTTGTTTGTTTGTAGTCTTTAATTGACACAAAAAATAGAGGAGGGTAATAATTTTTCTCTGATTATTTTACTTCATGTTATGCAGGATTTAAAAAAAACAAGATTATTTGACAGAATAAGAATCATTTCATTCCAATTTTGTGAAGAAAAAACTTCATCAAGTGGCTTAATCACTTGAAGCTGAACCGAACAATCAACAAATCTTCCAACGACTACATCAATTCCTCCAAAAGCAAACCCTGGTCGAGTTAGAAAACAAAAGGGAAAAAGAAATCCCTTTTGTAGCTTTATGCTGCATCATTCTCAACACTGAAGAAAAGCAACTTGGAGCTCCAGGAAAAATGATAATGGACATAAATGTTTACAGTCATGTCCATTCGTTCAATCGTTCACATTATGGAATCAACTAATATAGGGAAGTAGAATCAACTAAAACCCACAATCCCGACTCTTTTGACCAACAACAGATAATAGACGTAACATATCTACATCACATCCCCTTCTAAACCCATCAACTTTTACAAAATCCCAATTCAACTTTAGCTAATTTAATCACACATCCATATAAAAAAATAATATTTTCACCAAAAAAAAGCACTACAAGACATGATTAAAAAAAAAACAAACATTTTGCTTCTAACAAAAAAAGAAGAAGATGAAAAGTGAAATTACCTTGCGAGTAAACCCGAGATTGAATGAAATTCGCTCTTAGGCCAATAGAAAACAGGATTTGTACGAATTAAGCCTGCATTTATGTGCCTATAGAAGATGATTGATGAACTTGAATTTTCAGATTTCGCAGGAATCGATTTTTGATTAGCGGGTCGGGTTTTATTGGGTGGGCGAGTTAAGAAGAAAATGTCACAAGTGTGTGTAAAAAAAATTAAGTGGGGATATAATAAGTTGAATATTCTGAGTAAATATATTGAAAATCGAAGAATAAATACATTTATTTTAAAAATGAATGGGTAAATTAATTTTATTTTATTTTTGGAATTTTTATTATTACAAATGTTAGAAGATGCGATGTTTTGTTAGTAATATTAAATAATAAATAAGTAAATATTTGAGTCAAATTAAATGTTATTTAAAATATTTTTTTTTAAAAAAATAATAGATTTTTATAACTTTTCAATGTAAAGACATAATTTAAATACAAACTTATAACGAACATTTGTGTGAATTAACTATTTTTTTTATTACTAGATATCTAAATTGTCAATCAAATAGAGATTGTTTTTTGAATCGACCAAATACATCAACATTTTTTTTAATTAAGAAACAAAAACCACGTTTAATGTGATTAGTTTAACTTTTAGTTATCAATCATGTATACATAAAGTACATTCAATTAAATTATAGGTATGAAAAAATAATTGTAAGAACAATTTTTCTGAATTTTATATGGCATTAATTAGACTTTAGAGTCGAGCTCTCGATCTTTTGGATTTTATATTATGAAAAAAATATATGCATCATTATTTTTTCTAAAGAAATCATAATACATAAACAATTAGATGGTAGAGCTAGAGCTACAACAAGCACTAAACACGAAAAAAATAAAAATTATAAACTAAACTTGATAATACATTAAGAGAAGATAATTAAGAAGAAATATCCTACTATCATATAAAATTCCTCCAACGTAGAACAATAAATTCGAAAATTCTAAGTGTTAATAAGTTGATAAAAAAGACATTATTTTCATCTCTTTGTGATTATTTTAGGAACCTTTGACACAACTAATTATACATAATCAAATCAGTCTATCATACAACGTACAAAGATAGTCTCTTATTCCCAACAACAATTGCAAAGGAGCTCAATATTCTTGAGTTTCTTAAATTGAATATTGATCCATTCCATTTGTTAATTAAGTTTTGAGAGATTTAATTTACTGGTGTTCTCGAGAGATCAAGCATTAATATTGAAGCTTAATTTGCAAACATTTGGTCATTTTTATAGTTGACTATTCGTGAAAATGCCTATAAAATAGAGTTATTAATAAATGATCAAAGTTTTAATTTTCAAAAGTTTGATTCCTTGTTACACTAAAGTTTTGAAACTCTTAAACCAAATATCAAATTGAAGAATCATACTTTAGGATTAACAAATTATATCCAAATCGCAAAATTTGAACTAAAAAAACGAATTAATTCAATTCAATTGGACTTTTCAATATTTATATCCACCTCTAACACGAATCCAATTTAGATACAAACATAAAAAGATAATATCTCAGTCCCTATTTACTTGTTAAATATTTGTCATCTTTGACAAATCAAGTAATGACAACTTTTCTATTATACCCTTAATTTATCAACATTGAGTTAATATATTTGAAAAATATAATAAGTAAATATCTTTGGTCCCTATCAATTAATAGGAATAAAATAGTAAACTCATCGTATAAGCTTCAAAAATACTCCATATAAGTAGCCATGCTCTTTTTCCAACAAAATACTAAAATCTACTTATAAACTTTTATTATTAGGAATTGACTCCCTCCCTCTCCCGTTTTTCTTAGAAACCCGGGACTTTGAATTAAGGGTGACAAAAAGGTGTCAAAATAAAATGGCAGAGACATAAGTCTTTATTATTGAGTGTAGGTGACAATTATATGATTAAGGATTAAGGATTGTGGAGTTGCCCTCAAGTTTATAAGTTGACAGTTTGGTCCATTATATTAAATGAGGGGTAAAAGGGTAAATGACTAAAACCTAATTTAACCAATTTTGGTGGGAACCAAAACTGGAGGGAAGCTAGGGAGTGGAACCAAAAGGGAAAATAAAAACTCTTTTTCCCCCGCCTCCCGCCGTATTCCTCTTCTTCTTCTGTTTCGTTCTTGTTTGCTTGCCTTTCTTCCTGTTCTCTTCATCATCATCTTCTTCTTCTTCTTGTTCGTACATTATTGGTCTTGACTGCTAGTCCTTGTACTTCTTCTTCTTTTTTTCTTTTTGAATCAGATTTAGCTAATCTAATCAGTGGTCCAAATTTTGTTCTATATCAATTGGGATTACTTCATAAGTGATTGTGTTCACACCCCATTGTTTGGTAAGTAAGATTAATAGTTCTTTGAATCATTCATCATCATCTGGGTATAACCTGCAATTTTTTCAATAATTTATATTCGCGTTTTCAACAGATGGCTATATATGTTGCAACAGTTGACTATTAGAACAAATTATAGTCTCATGTTAAAACATAAATGTTATTTCAATCGCAACAAAATAGACATATGTTGCAACATATAACTAACACATATTGCAACATATGACGTACATGTCGCAACAGAATAGTCATATGTTGCAACATATGATTTATTTGTCACAATAGAATAGTTATATGTAGTAACATATGACTTACATGTCGCAACAAAATATGCATATGTTGCAACATATAAGTTACACATTTGTTACAATATGTAATTTATGTGTCGCAACAAAATAGTTATATATAGCACCATATGACTTATTGTCGCAACAGAATAGCCATATCTTGCAACATATAACTTACACATGTTGCAACATGTGATTTATATGTCACAACAGAACAATTATAGGTAGCAACATATGACTTACATGTCGCAACAGAATAGTCATATATTGCAACATATGACTTACACATTTTGTTACAACATGTGATTTGTGTATCATAACAAAATAGTTATATGTAGCAACATATGACTTTCATTTCGCAACAGAATAGCCATATGTTGCAACATATAACTTACGCATGTTGCAACATGTGATTTATTTGTCATAACAGAACAGTTATATGTAGCAACATATGATTTACATGTCGCAACAGAATAGTCATATATTGCAACATATGACTTACACATTTTGTTACAACATGTGATTTATGTGTCACAACAAAATAGTTATATGTAGCAACATATGACTTATATGTCGCAACAAAATAGCCATATATTGCAACATATAATTACACATGTTGCAACATGTGATTTATTTGTTACAAGAGAATAGTTATATATAACAACATATGATTTACCTGTCACAACAGAATAGTCATATGACTTATACATTTCTTCATTAGTACTAATTATTTTTTAAATTAATTTCTTCAGGTACAATAAATAGAGGGATTATTTGTAGGGATTGATTGTTGTGGTGAATGGGTCGAGAAGAAAAATTGATACATTTGATATTGGAAGGATAGGAAGAAACGGGGAGGGTCGGTAGGGATGACTGTCGAAAGAAATATTTTGTATGATGATTTTGTGAATTTAGTCATCCAAAAATGTGGATTCAATTGTCAACCGAAAGATGTTGTCATGAGTTACATTCCTAGTTTTTTTTCATAATGAGAAGGTCTTACCTTTTAAAATAACTGATCAGCCTAGTTTGCTTGTTTATTTGGGAGGAGCAGTGAGGCCCATATTAAGAGTCTAGGTGGATGAAAATCCTATCGAGGAGGATCATAAGCTAGAAGAAGACTAACAACATATGTTAAATGATGAATTTGATGTTGTGGACATGAATAATCACGATGATGAAATTGGAAACAATGAAGTGCCGGACTTTGAGAGCAGCAATCCTCCTACACCTATTATTGGCAGCAACAATCCAACTTCTTCTTAATCATCACGTGTGAATAATGTTTGAGATGATGAAACCGGTTTTTATAAGGGAATGACATTCAAGAACAAAGAAGAACTAGCAAATTCATTGAAAAGTGCTTGCTTGAGAAAAAAATTTAGACGGAAAAAGGTGATCAATTCTCGTAATGTGTTTTCTTTTAAATGTTCATATCCGGAGTGCAATTGGTGGCTGAGGGCTGTGAAATTTACAAGTAGCGACAAGTTTGTCATTAGAATCTATGAAAAGTACCATATGTATGGTTCAGAGCATCTTACAAGCCATAATTCGCATGCCACGATAAAAGTCATAGGTAAGTACTTTGAAAATAGGTTTCCCAATGGTAAAGGTCCATCCACAAGAGACATGTCAAATCAACTCCGCACAGAATTAGGTTGTAAGGTAAGATATTGGAAGATTTATAAGGGCATGGAGCATGCTAAGTCTTCGGTTAGGGGAACACATGAGCACGGGTATGCAGTGGTTAATGCATACCGTTATATGCTTGAGGTTGCAAATCCAGGAAGCAAGACGGCATTGTCACTTGGTGAAAATGGAAGGTTCAAGTACTTCTTTGTATCATATGCCGCTTGGATAATTGGTTTTCAAGAAATGAGAAAAGTAATAGTCGTTGATGGGACATTCCTGAGGAGCAAGTATGAAGGAGTTTTTCTATCGGCGGTAGCACACGATGCTGAGAATCATATATTTCCAGTGCCTTTTTGTGTTGTAGACAAGGAATGTGATGCCTCATATGAATATTTTTTCAAAATATGAGAAGCTTTGTAGATGATACTGATGAGTTGTGCATTATTACTAATAGGCATCCAAGTATTCGAAATATGGTTTCGACTATCTACCATGCATCTCATTATGGTTGTTGCATGAGACACCTTGGGGAAAATATTCAAAATAACTTTCACAATTCAATGGTAGTGTCCCATTTTTATAAAGCAGGAAAGGCATACGATAGATGTGAGTTCAATGACCATTTCAATCAAATAAGAGATTTGGTACCAAAGGCGGCTTAAACTCTTGAACGTACTGGATTCCACACATGGACAGGGCATTTTGCCCAGGAAATAGGTACATTATTGTCTATACCATCTCGTTTGAGTTTATTGTAATTTTATATGTTTTGATTGATTATTTTTTTTAGATATAACATTATGACGTCAAACATCGTGGAGTCGGTGAATGATATGTTTGATGTTGAAAGAGAATTTTTCATTGTCACTCTATTTGATGAAATAAACAGGAGATTTGCACTTTTATTTCACTAGAGGCGTATGGAGCTGGTGAACTCTGCAAATAGATTTGTTCCTTCAATTGAAAAAGACATATCAAAGTATGTCAAAGCGGGCAACAAGTTGTTGGCTCATCAAATTGCTAACTACAAGTTCAGTGTCACTAGTCATGGTGATGTTGCTACGGTGGATCTACAAAGAAGAACTTGTACTTATAGAATTTTTGACCCGGACAAAATACCTTGTCCACATGCCATGGAAGTACTTCGATCCCAATATGGTGCCGATTTTGGAAATCAGATTTATGAGTACTCCTCTCCATATTGTTCAGTGGAAAAATACATAATTGCATATTGTGAGGAAATTCACATGGTGCCACCTAAAGATTCTTGGATTGTCCCTTTGGATATCATAGAGAGAGAAATACCTCCTCTATATGTTGATCCAAGCAAACCTGGAAGAAGATGATATAAGAGACGGCGTGGAGTTGGTGAATCATTTTCAATAAGAAAAAATAAGTGTTCCATATGTAGGGAGTTTGGCCATAAAAGAACTACAAGCCCAAATCGAAATGCTCCATAAGTGTTGTTGAATTTTAATGAATGTTCTTTTTTATTTGAAAATGATGTTCCCTATCTTCTTATCTAAATTGAAATCAACTTATGTTATGTTAAAATGTGTGATTTATTTTGAACTGATGCATTTGTTACAACATATGTCAATTATGTGTTGCTACTTACAACAGAATATTGCATCCGTTTCAACATATAACAATTATGTGTTAGATTTTACAACAAAATATTGCATATGTTCCAACATATGTCAATTATGTGTTACAAGTACAACATAATAACACATCTGTTTCAACATATTTCAATTATGTGTTAGATGTTACAACATAATATTGCATATGCTCCAACATATGTCAATTATGTGTTACAAGTACAGTAGAAAACACATCTGTTCCAACATATTTCTAATTAATAATTTCATGTAAGGTGTGTGAACAATCAATCATTACTGTCATTGGAACAACTATCAAGAAAAAAAAATTACAACTCTTCATATTTTGACTTTGAAAAGTACTTGCATTTGAAAAGTCAAAAGTTGTCTCTTCTCTTCGTCTTCAGAAGTTGCAACTTTTCACATTCATTACATACCTGAGATTATATAAGAACACAACAGAAGCTTTCATTTAATTTTTTCCAAGATGGGAAGGAAGAAGAATGTAACATCTCACACCTAGAAACGACTATAAAGAGTTTAAAATATGAAAATATTGATTTTTGGAAAGAATAAAGAAATCTTGAAATTTTGTCTAAGTTAAGAAAGTGAGTTTTGGCCATTTTCAAACGGCCATAACTCCTATATCAGGAGGAGTTAGGATCAGCTCTTGATATGGTTGGAAATACCTTGGAGAGAACTTTCCAACGCCGCCGAGATTGCACGATTGTGACATTGTATGAGTGAGATATGTCTTTCAGAAGTTGGGCTGTTGGATTAAGGAAAGTCCCAATCCGGATTTTGGGAAGGGCAAAATAGTCTTTTCTCTAATTAATTTCCTAATTTGATTTTAGGGGTTTATTGGGGGTAAAAATAGAACCTAAATTAGTTTTGAAAATTAAAGAACGCTTAGGGCTTGGAGAAGAGAGAAAGGAAGACAGAACGGGAGAAAAAAGCAAGAATTCGTCAAGATCATCCAAGCTTGCGAGTGGAATTCGTCGGGGGTGATCCCTATTAAGGTATGTGAGATCTTTTCGTGTTGGTTTAGTTCACCCATACACCAACTTGTTTCAATCCATTGGTTTTGAGTTGTGTACATGTTGAAGAAGTAAGGTTCTTGAAGAACAAATTGTAGAATTCTTGTTAGTTGAGTTGTTGATGCTTGGGGATGAATTGATTCATGTTTCTGGGTTGTTTTTCAAGTTAGATTGGTTGCATATTGAGGGTACAATTGATCCTAAGTGTTTGGGGAAATAACTATGGAAGTTAGGGGAGTTTAGAGATGAAAAACGGAAGAGAAAAGTCGGAAGTCGCTGGGCAAAATGGGCTGGGCGTCGCGCCTGCGAGAGTGCCACAAAAACTTCTATGAAGTTTGGCCTCTGGCGTGTCGCGCCAGCCAGACTTCTCTGAAGTTTGAGGGCTGGCGCCCCGCGCCTCTCAGAGCGCCAGGGACGCCAATTCTCCCCATTCGTTCCCCACCTTTTCGTACTTGTTCCTAAGCAATATACCTATGTTTTCTAGTTGTTTCCAACACTCTAAGGTACATCTAAACATCGTGAAATCATCCGTAAACATGAGATAATGAACCTTGAATCAATAATCCAATTCAAGGAAAGTTAAGATCAAAGTCAAAGAAGTTAAGAGTCAAGTCTAGAAGTTAAGAAGCAAGTCAAAGCAAAGTTTCTTAAAGTTTTCAAGAGTCTTTATTAAATGTTTAAAGTTCGTTTTAAGGCTCAAGTTTCAAGTAAAGTAAAGATTAAAGAGTTGAGTTCATTTCTCAAAAGTTATTAGGGGACTAAGTATTCCCAAAGAGTTTATAAATGTTTTCACATTTGAGCAAGAAAGGGAACATCGATTCCAAGAGAGCTTTTAAGCTAAGTTTTGAGTAACTACCTCAATTCCAAGAAATAGTTTATTTTTAAAAACATATGAGCTAAGTATATTTTGGGAGTAGTATTGAGCACCGATATGAGGATGCGAGTTCATATTAACTCAAAGTCTCCATAAACCATGTAGCCATCATGGGTAGTAAAAGATCATACTTTTTAGATGACTCCTTAAGATGCTTTTAGCATAGACTAGTGGATCCACTAAGTTAAGCGTTCTATATGACGGCAAAGTATAGGACAGTTCTGGCAGCGTGAGCAAGACGTTGTATCACCACTTAGGCTCATAGTGGTGGTTGTCGGTAAGAGAATCTCCCACAAAAGTTATATTACTTTTATATTTAAATAAATTTAAGTTTGTTATTGCTTTATCTTTAACGAACTAAGTTGTTTACACACTTTTACAAGCTTTATATATATTGCATGTGTCTTATTGCTTTATATTGAGTTCAGTTGTTCATGAGTTAAACAGAGCCAAGGTAAGTGTTCATTTGTACTCTTTTCAAGCTTAAGTTGTTGTTTAGCTTTCCAACTCGCATACTCGTACATTCAATGTACTGATGCCAGTTGGCCTGCATCTTATTATGATGCAGACACAGGTAACCAGGATCAGCATCCAGCATGCCATTGATCCAGTTGAGCACTCCAGAGTCAGTTGTGAGCCTCCTTGCATTCTGGAGGACTCTGTTATTTCGCTTTCCTAGTTTTGCTTTATTAGGATGTTGTGGGGTCTGTCCCAACATCCATCTCAGTATTATAGAGGCTTCATAGACAGTCAGACAGTTAGTATTGAGTCTCTCATCTATGTATTTGTAGATACTTTGTTTTGAGACATAAGTTGCCATTTTGGCTAAGATGTTATCATTTAAACTATTGCATTGAGTTTATTC